>NQII01001760.1:420227-442861 GCA_002778355.1 Clitarchus hookeri | reverse complement strand
TTTAAAGTGCATTAATTCATTCAATGGTTGTTAAATATTTATAAAACATTTTGCCCAGAATTCACAAAGGCTAAGAGATGTTGTATTCTGTAAGATAATTTAAAAATTTGGCGAGTTCGTGTCCTTTCGTCATACTGATCAATGTATTTTATTTTATATTAACTGTTATATGCATAAAATAATTTTAATTTGTAGTGTTGATATAACGCTGAAGATGTAAAGGAAAACGTTGTAAAATAATAGCGTATCTGTTGTAGAAAGAGCCACCAAGGAGGTTATTAATAAACCTTTACCCTTCTGTTGCCATGTCTTTCTGAAGATGTGATTGCACAGTTTCTGATCGTTACTTTGAGCACATGCGCAGTAAACGCCATTTTGCGCTGTCAAATATTAATTTAATTCTGTGATTTGGATTCAAGTTATTGAATAAATAAATAATTAATATACAGTTCAGTTAACNTCAAATATTAATTTAATTCTGTGATTTGGATTCAAGTTATTGAATAAATAAATAATTAATATACAGTTCAGTTAACTGCATTCGATAAGCATATCAAAGTTTAAAATTAAAATGCTTGTTACAAATAACTAATCTAGACAAATCAAATTTTAACTGCAATGTGCAAATTATGAGGATAAACACAACATAAAAATTATTCATCAAACGTAAACAAATTTTATTTTTATTACCGTAAACTTAGTTTGTGCAAAAATTTAGTAAACGACTAGTAAACACCTGAACATGACTTTAAGCTGCGACCCTATCATTTTATTGGACTCTACTCTGTGGCAACGTCCAGTGCACGCCCATATTGTACTTCNACTTTAAGCTGCGACCCTATCATTTTATTGGACTCTACTCTGTGGCAACGTCCAGTGCACGCCCATATTGTACTTCAGCATACAGCCGGTCCGTATGTTTTCAGATTTAGGAGTCTGAAAAAAGCCGTTTTTAGCCATGTTGGAGAGCATGAAAATTATGTTCCCCAATGTGCGTGATGTCATTGAAAGTACCATTCCGCCATCGTCCTGACTGTACATTAGTTTCGTAGGTAAACATGCTGGAGTTGCGTTTAATAGTTTCGTCGGAAAACGTATTTTTCAAACAAGCTGAAGCGGATTTCAAGCGCCAGTAGGCGTCCGCCTTAAGGTTGTCGCCTGTCTGGCGCTTGAAGTGCTTGCAACATGTTCAAATAAACGTTTTTTTTTACGAAACTAGTAAGCATGTTCCCAATATGTTTATATACGAAAATAAGATATACACAGACAAGGACGGAATGATAATTTAAAGGTATCACGTATACTATTATTATTACTACAATTATTTTGAAGTCCTACAACATCTGTAAAAATGGCCTTTTCAGGCCGCTAGATATTAATTAATTTCAACCCGGACATATGGAAAACTATGATTGGAGCCTTTATTGAAACGCGTAACAAGTTTTCCACCAATGAAATGATAGGGTCGGCAACTAAAAGTCACATATGTAAACGTAGCACGACGAGAACACAACACGCCAGTTCAGAGCTCTGCTCGTAGTGGCGATGGCACGCTTGAAGAGCATGTCAGTGTAGCCCTTGTCTCTCCCACGAATCTCTGCTTCAAACGTGGATGGACCACGGTGACTGAGCTGTTAGACTGATATCCTCCCACCAAGGTGAACCGAGTTCAATACCCGGCAGGTTCATCCCGGATTTTCGCAAGTGGGAATCGTGCCGGACGATGCCGCGGGTCTGAGGGTTTTCTCGGGGATCTCCCGTTTCCCCAGTACCTTCATTCCGGTGCTCCTCCATACTCACCTCACTTCAACCTCGTCGACTCTCAAGACCTCGATGTTAAGAGCCGCCTAAATGTCTCCACTCACTCACTTCATTCACTCAACCGTGGGAAATTGCTGCAGTTATGAATCACCATGACATTTTCCACACATTACTACTTACTATATGTAGGTCCAGGTGATGTCGCATACCGAGTCTGGCCGCAAGATGCAATCAAACGGAAGTTCTTATCAGCGACACGTCCCTTGTGACGCAACATTGTCGTTGTAGATAACGGGTCTACGTAATAGTGGGAGGATGTGTGCTTAGCGCGGCAGTGCCCTGCGGTTTTGAAGCCGCGCCCGAAGTTGCACTCAAGCATTATATATAATATCCTCACAAATTCGCTTTCATTACGAGAGAAGCTGGGATTAAAAAAAACTCGTACGTTTGTGTTTGCTTTTGTAATTGGCACATGTGTTATTTAACACATTCTGGAGAACCACGAGTCAATAATAAAAATGCAACAATACTCAGGCCCAGTCGTCTCCTCCCTCTTTGACAATAGTTAATAACCTTACAATTTTACATAGAACTGTCGTGTCTAGCTTACAGGTAACGTTGGGAAACACAATGCTAATAGTATGGATACAATTTTTTTTTTACGCCAGGCAGCACAAGTGTTGCATGTGTGCCGGAATTTTTTGTACTCAAACAAATGGGACGATTGCAAATTTCGTAACATTAATACGATTTTTATAATCTTGCGATCTGTATTACGTCTGGACCTAAGTAAAGAATTAGCTTTATTCTTTGCATTTGAGTTAAAATATAATTCAATATGTACACATGTTGTTTATCATTCTGCAGTAAAACAGGACTAAGCAAAATGCCGAATTATTCAATTACATTATTCAAATGGGACAAGAGAATCGTTAAATTATTTTATATGGCAGTTATCTTTATTTCACTCGTAAATTTCTAACTTTTTGTACGAAAGCTGAATGCCAAACGCAATTGTATTTTTACGGTGTACGGCATTCGAGTGCGTGAATAACAGCCACAAAATAAATATAATAAATAATATTTTAGCAGAGACATTTATATACCACAATTTCGAACAAAAATAAATTTTTACGCACAAATAAATGGAATTTCTCAACTTACCGCCAGTTTAAAAGCGAGTTGTTTGGAACACCAGCGTACCTTGAGGCGAAAATTTTCTCTTTACCAAATGTTCATGTCATTACAACAGTAACATGGTCACGTGTATGCAGATAACGAGCTAATTTACAGAACACCCTAATTCCATCAGCCAACTCAAACTTAAACTTTCCCCGTGAATAAATGACAGATGCTCCCATAATATTTACAATTATTTTGCGGTATGATGGTCCATTGCCCATACCCTCCTCGGCTGTCAATATCCTGCGGGAAGCTCTTGTGACTCATTCGAGTGTACTGTAAGGAGACGATAAGTGCGTCAGAATATTTGATGCGGGATGCGGGGACGAGAGTTATGACGTAGCTGCAACGTGCTTTGATTGACAACTCACTCCTGGCGACGACCCATGGCATTAGAATTATTACTTGTGGCTAATTTGAGAGTCATCTTTGGGCGTGCGCAAATGCGCATCGACCAGAAAGTATTAGCGCAGTTATAATGTAATGATAGTTTTTTTTTTTAATTCTATCGCCATCCTACAAATGTATGCAGTGAAATAAAACTACTCAAGTCAACTTAAGTTTCTTAATTTTAAAGCTTGTTGGAAAATGAATTATTAACTGAAGGAGTTGTTTAAGATGGCGTCTAGATGTTTATATAGGCCGCCAGATAAGAAAGTCTCAATTCGGCCAAGCTCAGTCAGCACATAATACAAGTTTATAAACTGCCTTCAAGTATAAACGACTGTGTGGAATAAAAAAAACCCGTTGTATTAAACTTACAGATCTTCACGCCGAAAGAATGTAACACAGATTGAAATCTTTGACATCACTAAAAGTGTCTTGATTTAAACATGCTATTAAACGAACACCGAATTAAAAAAAAAAACATAAAATGAATGATAACATATTTTACGACCGTCGAGTAAAAATACTTTGGGAATTTCGAAAGAGNTAAAAAAAAAACATAAAATGAATGATAACATATTTTACGACCGTCGAGTAAAAATACTTTGGGAATTTCGAAAGAGAATACATCGAGTAGAAATAGGAACAGGCCTTACAAAATCTGCCCTCTAGGGCTAGTACTGGCTCACAAAGAATGAGTGAAATTTCTGACATGGCAGAAATATTTTGGAAACCGTGAAGGACAATTCCCCACAACTAACACAGTCCTCTAACACCATAGACTAATGATGAGGTAGACAGATTATTCGTCTTCTACGCATGTACTCAAAATTTAACCACCCCAAACCAACACATTTGTCGAAAAAATCACATGATCAACAGTGATAAACGTGTTTGTTTATTTCGCAACAAAAAAAAAATAATACCCTTTATTTGTTAAAATCTTGCACCAATTATAGTTCATAAAATTGAATTGCAAATTCGTTAGAGGAAGTAGACAAACATCTCAAAGCACTTGTTTGCATAAACAGTGTTCTAGCCTCGAATCTTTTCTACGTAGTTTATGATAGTCGTATTGACAGAATAGCAGTCCGATGTGATAACACGGAGACTCGTTCTGCGCAGCCAATGTGATATCTCTATAGTATATTTGTAGTTTGTTCACACTTTTTGAATAAAAGCTTCGAAAAATCACCNCGCAGCCAATGTGATATCTCTATAGTATATTTGTAGTTTGTTCACACTTTTTGAATAAAAGCTTCGAAAAATCACCCCATGTACCGTATGAGGGGTTTTATTGTTTCCTAAGAATGTCATGCATCACAGGCGTTTTACACTTGTGCTAACATAAATCTACCGTATTTGATGTTAAATTTAACTTTAACTTATATTCTATTGATAAATTGTAATATTTCGTATATAATTAATATGAGTAAAACAGAGAAAAAATAAGTGTGTTCGTAATGCGTAGTAATAAATATTTATTATGCGAAATCTTATTACACTGAGTGCGTATGAATGCGATGCGTTGTCCCTTTGGCGTAATTTTCTAGATTCGGTTAAGTTTAGTCTGAATGAGATGGAGGAATATCCTAGAAGTAGAACTTTGGCAAAACTTCAGAAAAGTTGGAAGTAACAAGTTGTAAGTAGCCGTGAACAGCCTATAACAGGTGAGTCGAAGCGACTGCGGGGCGCATGGACTAAATATGAGGTACACCGATTATTCGCCTTCTGCGCATGTACCCAACATTGACCTACCCCAAAGGAATACAACTGTCAAAGTCACATGGTCAACACTGATGAACGGGTTTGTTTATATCTTAATTTTTTAAATGACAAGTACTATTATAATGATAAAATGCTTTTACTAACTTGAATTTAATCAAACTGAATTTGCCAACCTCCCGTGGCGCAGTCGGTTGGTGCACCGCCGGTCTGGGATGCGGGAGGTCTGAGTTTGAATCCCAGATAAGGCTTGGAGGTTATTTTAAGTTAGGTCATAAGTTAATTTTTAAGCCATCCCCTGATAAACCTTCATGCATAAAACCGGGGGACGTTAATAAGCCCCTTCCAATCCAATCAAACTGCATGACAAACTATTAAGGGACAGTATAAAAATATCTCAAATCACTTGCTTACTAAATAGTATTCTAACCTCAAATCCAATCCACGCCGTTTTTGCTAGCCGTATTAGCAGAAAAGCAGTTCGATGTTGGGTCACGAAGATTGGTTGTGCGTAGCCAGCGAGATCGGCTTACCTCAGCTTTAGTCTATAGCAGGAAGGCGTCGAGGTGCTTCTAGACGAATGACGCGGTGTTTGTGATCCACTTAGACATGGTAACTGTGATGAGGGGAGTCCACGAGAGACGAAACTCGGAAACGCGACCTGATACTTTTACAATACTGGACTGTGTCATTTTTAGTATTTAGACTAAGTAATACGGGTTTAGTCGTACATTTAGTAGTCCCGGAAATCTTTGACCTTAACATTACTTTGGGAAANTTAGACTAAGTAATACGGGTTTAGTCGTACATTTAGTAGTCCCGGAAATCTTTGACCTTAACATTACTTTGGGAAAGAAAAGGTTTTTTTTATGAAGGGCGGGGGAGACGGATAACGCTACTTATTTCGTAATTCAAGTGGGTAAAAGAAAATAATGAAATAAATATATTGCCACTCTTCTAACTTCCGTAAAAATATTTACATTATTAACGCACATATTTAATATTTCATATTTTATTTAAATAACAATGAAACTGAATTGAACAACAGGCAGTCAGACGCTGAAACAGACAACAGGGTTGGGGTGCAAGTCGAGGGTGCACTGCAATGTTGCCAATTGCAATAATACAGGAAGATGAGTTCCAATTGTATTGAAAATTATGCCATGATGGTAACTTGTCATCGTAGTGTTTTCGTTCATAAATTCATCACGCCTGTCATTCCATGCTTATAAAGAAAGTGTGCACCACATTACAACTTCATACGTTGTTCATTGTTGTGATTATGTTTTATAAGTCCAGTAAGCAAGGATTATTTACGATTTGGAATACGTTATGCTTGGTGACGTAACAAATCTCTCTCAAAGCAATGGCGGGACGGCGTTCCTGCGCGTGCCTGCTTCACTGCACCCCTGCAAGTATTTATTCGATTTATATAATTGATAACATCGAGAAAGGATTTATTGTTTGCACTGGCGACTGTAACATTGTGCGTAACAGAACCTTACGAAAAATATTCGTAGTACTGTAAATTACATACGGAAATTAAATTTAGCTGTTTTATTTAATTATTGCCTCCATCCCTCACAAACGTTGTCGCGTGTAACAATACAAATACCTACACTGAAGAGCCAAAAAAACTGGTATAGGCGTGCGTATGCAAATAACAGAGGTATGGAACCAATCAGAGTAACGCGATGCGGTCGGCAGCTAGATTACTGCTGCTACAATGGCAGGTTATCAAGATTTAAGTGAGTTTGAACGTGGTGTTATAGTCGGCGCACGAGAGATGGGACATAGCATCTCCGAGGTAGCGATAACATTTGGATGTTCGCGTACGACCATTTCACGAGTGTACCGTGAATATTGGGAATTCAGTAAAACATCACATCTTCGAAATCGCTGCGGCCGGAAAAAGATCGCGAAAGAACTGGACAAACGACGACTGACGAGAATCATTAAACGTAACAGACGTGTAACCCTTTCTCAAATTGGCGCAGATTGGATTTGTGGACTGCCCTGCAGGATTCATGGTGTGAATTGCCTCCTGCAAACCTTCAGACATCAGTCGAGTCAATGCCACGTCGTCTTGCGGCACTTCTGCGTGCTCGGGGGCCCCACACCATATTAGGCAGGTGTGCCAGTTTTTTTTTACTCTTCAGTGTACATTTAAAAGATGAGTGCGTATTGACCTTTACGTAATATTTTGTATAATTGGTTTCTTGGTAGTGATATAATAAAACTGATAGCGTGCTCCGCTTTTCTTTCAAATGGTCTGCAAAAAGTATATCGCTAGCCCCTAAAACACTCTAATTCTCTATCAGTGACATTCATCAACAGCATTGTAGGCACTAAATGCACATTTAATAATTTGCTATAGACTAGCCAATCAATTGTCTAAAATGGCAACCAATATCTCGGAATGGTTAAATTCAGTGGCGTAGTCAGGAATCTGCTAAGAGGGGTTACATAGTACACAGACCGCTAACAAAATTGTGAAAATTCTTGGTGTAGTCATCTATCAGTCAAATATAACGAAAAATTAATTTCAACGTCAATATTTTGAGCAGTACAACCGTTAAATTTTACTGGAACATGAGAACCACAAAAGAGCTAAGAACAATCGATAGGATGAAATTCGGTGACGCATTCAATGTAGAATGCGGCGTAGCGAATGCCTAAACAAGCAAAAAATGGCTAAGATTCCAGCTATAAGTTTTGATTTAGAGGATAGATACTTATTAAAAAAAAAGAGCACTGAAGACTCCTACAACTTAAGTACAGTCTGTTCGCGGTTTCTTCAATTTTTCTAATCTTATATTTTTGAAAGGTAAGATTAGAAAAATTGAAGAAGTGTTTGGTTGTTTCCTAAAAATGTTACGTATTACAAGCGCTTTATAATTGTGTTAATATAAAGAGTACCTTATTTTTAGTTAAATTGAACTTTAACTTATGTTCTGTCTATAAAATGTAATATTTGTTTATTAATTAATCCGAGTAAATACAGAGAGAAAAAGGTGTGTTGGTAATGCCTAGTAAGTAATAGTTCTTATGGAAAATAACATTTACACTGAATGCGCACAAATCCGGTGCGGCGTCCCTTTGGTCTAATTTTCTATACTTAGCTAAGCTTTGTTTGCACGCGACGGAGAAATAGCTTGGAAGTAGAAGTGAGCAGGGCTTCAGAGATGTTTGAAGTAACCGTGAACAGTCTATAAGTGTTGTCATCCAGGAACTAATGTACACAGAAGCAATATTCAAATCAATATTAATGCCTCCTACAAAAAAATATGTGGTTTATGGAACTTTACTTGGTATGATTGTATTTATTACGAAATAATATAACAAAGTTTTATATTATATTACGCTGTCTAAAACATCCACGAGGAATGTTCTGCATCCGGTGAACTCCCCCCACTGCGTTGACAGACGCTTCACACACCCATTTAACACCATCGCTATAATCGTAATGAAACTACTAATGTACTCTGTTGGCCTTTATAGACGTTGCAAATGATTACAACTATTCATTTACACACACCCTGCTACTATATGCACGTTCAAAGATTTACGTCCTGTTTGGAAAATTCTTTTTGGGGGTTCATCTTCTATTCTCAGTCATTGTATTATGTTTCTAAGAAGTGCCAAAATTTGTATCTTTCTTTAAAAATAGTATTGATAATAATGGTAAGTGTCAGCATTTGTATGTTTTTTATGTTACCTGGGAATAATTAGTTATTGTAAATGCACTACTGAATTCCTGGATTTAACATTATTTTGGGTGCTAGTCATAAATATGTTGCAGAAATTATTTCCTAAATAAAACGTTATTTTTTAACGGCCTTTAAATATATATTTCTTCTTTTTAGTTACCATTATAAATTTTTAAGTTGAATATCGGCGTAAGTCCTTTACTTTTTGAACATCTATAATGAAATAAAATTGTTTTTTTAAATTACGCAGTAATATATTTCTTGAATTATACTCAATAACTCGTTGGAATTTCTCCATTGCCAAAGCTAACCAAGAAAAAAGCAACAAAAAATTAAAACATGTAATAATAACAATAAAATATATAAACCAATTGAAGACAAAATTTTACCCAAATTGCTTAACGAGTTTAAGTCAAAATAAAATTATGCGCCTGGGCGAAATTGAAAAAGAACGATGAAACGAGTATCATAGGACCATAACACTTTGAGTGCGGTAAAGATTACTTTACGACAAGCAAGAAGTGAATCTCCTATATTCACGCATGCATGACCATCAGCTCTGTTGGTCTCTGTTGTATTCCCATTTACAACCGTCCTATTAGTTCACACAATAACGGACTTGCTTACTATACAGAACTACGTTTGTTACTGGTCGGCTCTCTGTCAATAATCGAATGTTCTATACGACCAGTCAGGGCCGTGTGCATGGGAGGGCTTTTGGGGGCTAAACCTCTTTCAAAAATTTTCACGAAATAAAATAAAACTAAACAGCATTTCAATAATTATAAACAAACTGTNTTACGAAATAAAACAAAACTAAACAGCATTTCAATAATTATAAACAAACTGTACCAACTCATTTTAAGCATCCTTTAAAAAAGTGTTAATATTTGGTTGTTCCTTGAATATTTTTATAAATGCGCTGTACAAAAAAAAATTGTATTCGTTACGAAAACTGACTGTAAAGTTGATTTAGCTCTGTTCCTACCATAACAACACTACTCATTTTCAAATCCTGTGCACGGGCTTGCTGAATCGGCCCTGTTCACTTGAGTAACTTAAACTTTGAGTCTTGCTGGCGTGATATTACGTTGCAGAGAACCTTACGTAAATGACTGGCGAAGTATAATATTTCTTCGCCCGTGTCTTCAAAGAATTCGGACGTCGTAATGTTACAGCGAGCTCCTAACAACTCAGTCAAATTAAGGCAACGTAACATTACGTCGAAAGTACTCAAAGTATTAAAGGACACAAACATAAAAAAAAATCACTTTAAACATTTTTAATAATGGGAAGGAGGGTCCAAACTTTTACAACATTCCAAATAAAAAGGCAACGGGAGTTTTTATTTGGCATCAGAAAAGTGGAGTAATGGAGATACTTTCCACGCTATTATAGCAGAAGGTTGGTTTGTAGCCTGGTGGCACTTTTGAAATCAACTTTTGAAAACTGTCACTGACCCTACCTATATATATTTTAATGGGCACAATGACCAGCATGCGCCCAGCAATGTTGGTAACAATGAAGGGAAAGTAGTTCTATACTTTAACGTTGAATTAAAAGTGTCAGAAACATTTCTGAATACTCGAGTTATTACTTTTTGTTTTTGTTTTTTTTTTAAATGCATCTAAGTGTAAGAATTTGCAAATTTGTAAATTATTTACTTTTCCAATAATTATACAGTTTTACTTGAACCGACGTATGAATAAAATGGCTAGACTCTTGACAATGTTAGTTTTACTAAGGTTTATTCTACTCAGGTTAGGGACAAAAGGAGACTTCTTATGGGAGAGTTTGGCATAGGGACAATTTCCGCCGCTGGGTGCGCAGTCTTCCAAAAGGTAACTGTTAATTTAATTTAATTTAAATTTTAAACTACGTGAATTATAAAAAAAAAAAGATTCTATTCTTACTTATGAAGATATTTTATATTTGATTTATGATTAGGGACGTGGAAAATTCGCGAGTTCAACGACCTCCACGCTAGACTCCACGGTATTATGTGCAATCGTGCAGATATAAATTACCCATTGGCTGCTTGCTGCCACAGTGGAGGCCATCATTTGGCAAACATTTCGTTGTATGTTTCTCAATGGCCCAGAATTCCCCAGGAGGGGTCAAACAACGCGTGGCTCAATTGCAAAGGTGATACAAACGTAAGAGTTATCCTATTCTAGATTGGCCCAAAATTAATTCGCGAATTTTTTTATCTTTCTATTTATGATTATTGCGATTATTCTGTTTTTAAAGTAGAGAATAGAGAAAAACTGGTACACATGCGACACTGGAAATTACCCAGGGGCGAAAATATTTGAATGCCAAACTTGTAACATTTATCATTTAACCTGAGCAGAAGTAACCTTAGTTTGCCATATGGTGGAAGACCACGCGATGGGCATGCAAGTAGATCTTAAAGCAGGGCTTTCAATAGTGCCCAGTTTAGCGTGAACAGTCTCTAGGCGGACTTGACTCATTGGGATCAATACGTCCTTCCGCTCGGCAACGGAATTCTTGTCGGCGGCGGGAGAGACGCGACATCTCCATTGGCGCGCGGGAAGAATTGGGGAGGGAGGGCGAAATTACCACCAGTTCATCCTCCGGACTCCGGCACGGCAATTCAAGACATTTCAAGACACACGCCGCGTGGGATCTCGTTTCGCACTGCTACCCAGCGTTTGTTTACAAGTAGCCTTCGTGTGTAGTGTGTTTAATTGGGGGAGAACGATTTATTTCTCACGCTAATAAAACATAATAATCTTGTGTCATGGCACATATATACCATTCACGGTTACTCCAAATTTTTCTGGAGCCCTGCTATAGTTATACTTTCTTACTATTCCTCCGTCTCTTGCAAACTAAGCTTAACTAAATCTAGAAAATTACACCAACGAGACAGCGCATCGTAATTGTGTGCACTCACTTTAATAATATTTTTCTTAGGAACTATATCTTACTAGGCATTACCAACACGCCTATTTCCTCCCTTTCTTATTTATATTAATTACACATGAAATATTGTAATTTACATATAATATAAATAAGAGTTCAGTTAAACCAACAATACGGTTATTTTATATTAATGCAATTATAAGACGCTTGAGATACATGTCATATATATATGAAACAACTAAACACGTCATACGTGGGGAGATAATTCAAATGTTCGATTCAAAAATTGTGAAGAAACCGCGAATAGACTATAGTTTAGACGTCCACCTAGGTTTGGATAATAGTTAATTTCATTTTATCCATAACATATGGGTAAAATTGTACAGTATATTCGTCGTTTATTCGCATTTTAAAATCAAACCTTTGAAAACATATATACCATATCTTACGTGTTTGGTTGCTTCCTAATTAAGTGATGTATCATAAGCGTTTTATGATTGTGTTAACATTAAAGTATCAATTTTTTTGTTAAATTTAAATTTAATTAATATAAAAAATAATATATTATTTATAGTTCATATTAATTAAAACAATGAGAAAATAGGAGTGTTGGTAATGCCTAGTAAGAAATAGTCCATATGGAAAATATTATTACATTGAGTGCCCACGAATGTGGTGCGTTGCCCTTTTGGTGTAATGTTCTAGACCCGGATAAGTTTCGTTTGCATGGGGCGGAGGAATATCCTGAAAGTAAAACTTTAGTAGAGGTTCAGAAAAGTTGGAAGTAACCGTGAATGGACTACAATCACACAGAAATACGAAAAACAGTGAACAGACAACTTCACAGTATTCCAACCTTCAGAAATAAATGACTTTTCTGACTTAAGTGAAAATACTTTATATAACAGCAATGGGTAGCTCTTGAGCGAACTGAAACGAACAATAATACAAATCCCTAAACAAGACAAAATAAAAAAGTAAGAAATACATAAATATTAGGAACTTTTCGAAACAAATGAAGTAGTAGAATGTTATCATGACGATGCAAAAACAAAGATCGCGTGTGCCATTACAAAGTAAATGCAAAAAAAAAAAAAGTGTAGAATTCGTGTGACTTGGTTCTGCGGCATTTTACAACTATGTGTATAACTCGGAATTGCCGAAAATGTCAGTGTTTATATGAAGGAAGAATTATCATCACTGGAATGAATTATAATCCGTGAGGCTAGTATATGCTATGCGTATGCTGAGAAAGGAAAGGTGAGAAAAAATGGGGTTGTAATGGCAACCCGATCCAGTAGTTTTTATAATATGTGATAAGACCATCGACATGGAAAATTATGTGCCATGCGAAAAACAGTAAATGTATCTGAAAAATTGTGTAAATGCTAGAAATGTGATAAGGAAAGGCAATATATTAATAAATAGAGTTGTAACAGCATCCCAATGAAAAAACCAGCCTTGTCGAGCTGTAAATAGTGAGGCACAGTAGAAGTATGGAAGTAATAGGGATGAAACTGACGTGCGCAATCAATGCTGGTTAGCATCTACACGCAAAACACATTGCGCTGATGTAAAACCGTCGTGCTGGAGTATAGAAACATAACATTTTTATGTGTTACCCAATCAAATATTGTATGTCGGTAAAAAAAAATTAGTGGAGTCGTATACATAAATTTCATACGTATTCGGTCAGTATCTTTCGATAGACTGTAAAAAATATATTGTCCAGTAAACTCCCTAAATGCCAATGGAAGATTTTAACCTGTAGGTACATGCAGAATGTTTCGTAAAAATTTGAGGGATTAGAAAATGTTATTGCAACAAAACCACTGAACGTTCAGCAATGAAAACAGCGCAGAATGAACGCGTATCTCAAAACAGTCTTTGTTAGATGTGTGCACGGCGGGTAACACGGCATACATCCGCACGATAGTCTAGTTATTGCTACACTCGCATGAACATGGGCCTGTCGACAGTGCCTGTTGCTGCGACGATCCGCTCTCTGAGGTCTGCGATAATACACGTCAACGGTGGAGAGTTTACCCTGTCTTAAATGTGACCCCACCAAAAAATTTACATGGCGTGAGGTCCAGCGATCTAGGGGGCCACAGCTTACTTCGTGGTGTGGAATTCCAAAACACATAACGATTTCTCAATACGCGTAGCCGCCATTGCACCTCACTAAGGAATGTCAGCCGAACAACACACGGGCGTCACTGTGAGCGACGCCTAGCGGCAGGACTGTGAACTCGCGGCGCAGCAAAACATACACACAAGAACTGTTTGCGTCCCTCGTTCGTTCTGCACTGTTGTCATACATTTACGTTATGTGGTGTAGAAATTTTCTATAACTTGGAATAAGCAGTTATACAAATAAACCAGACAATTTGAAATTCAAGTACCCAACATTCCTTTCCTTCAAGTAAAAATTAACTTTGCCCTGAAATCGCGAGTCACAAGGTACCTTATGGATAAGTATAATTTTCAGTATTGGGATACAACTATCGTTTGTATAAACGTTGCTTTGAACATATTCAACATACTTACACAAAGTTTGCACCGAGTTTCAGTCCTGACGGCAGTATTTTTCTGAGGCAATAAATTAGCCACTCTTTTGAGTGCAAAAACGTTACATGTTAAAAAAAAAAAAATTGTGAATTCACAAATGTATGTATTACGAGAAAGATTTTCAACCCCAGTTACCAATTTGTGAATTGTGTGTGTAACAATTACTTTCACTCACTTACATCCTCCGCGTTCTTCTGACGACTCAGAACACTTGCTCTGCTTACTTCTATCTGCGCAACGGCTTGCAAAGCGACATCTTAGGCACAATCATTTCTGAAAGAGCGTAGGAAAATTCGCCCATCATACATGAACCGGGCGGGAGACACTCGTGCTCTCAGCGCCATGACTTATTCTTATATCTAAAATCGGTTTCTCTTGCTTCCCACATTCGACGTCCTACAACGGGAAGGGGCCGTGGTGGTGTGGTGGTTAGACTACTTGCCTCCCACCGAGGGGAACCAGGTTCAATTCTCGGTGGGGTCGCTCCCGGATTTCCGCACGTGGAAATCGTGCCGGACGACGCCGCTGGTCAGCGGGTTTTCTCGGGGATGTCCCGTTCCCTCCCATCATTGCATTCCGGTGCTGCTCCGCACTCACCTCGCTTCACCCTCATCGGCTCTCAAGACCCGATGTTAAGAGCAACTAAATCTATCCGCTCCACTCCACAATAACGAAGGTATGGATATAGACCAATCAGAGCATCCTAAGGTCCGTGGTAGCTTTCCTACATTTGTTCAGGGAAGAGCTGAATGCGTAGTTAATCTACCAAATGTGCATAGCATTTGAATATTTGCAGCCTGATGTATTGTGAAGTTTACATATTCATACGTTAGAAACTTAATATACAGTTTAGAAAGTGTACTTACTGAAAATATTTGCAGTGAAACTCTGTACTGAATAGCGAAACGAATGCATTTATTGATATTAACAGTACTGGGTTGATCCTCTAACAACAGTTCGACCAGCCAAACGCTTTGGCGTCTCTTGCACACTGTGAAAAAAAATGTAGTTGTAGGAACCATCTAGAAGACATCAGATGGGTTGCAGGTTCCATCAAAATAGTGTTAACATAGATAGTAATACCAACAGAACTGTTTGTTGCACTCTGATCGGCGATTGTATGGTTGCTGCAGTGTAGTACCTCTGACAGAACAACTTTAATAATATTTGGATTGTTCAATCAGAATTGTAATTACCTGACAATGTTCTGTTGCTAGTACTGGGCTGTTCTGTAATCAGGATTTGAGAGTAGCAGTAACATATATAATCCGTTAGGTTATTACAATCCTGGTTGAGAGAACGATCCAAATATTTTTGAAGTTCTGTTGGCGATACTATTCTGTTTTTTAGTAGGAACACAGTGCTCTGCTGCGGTAACCATGTGCAGAAGAGCAAATATAATCACAGGCAGGAATACAATAAAGAGTTCAGTGGGTAACGTTATTTATGTTAATATTTACATGGTACCGACGACGCATAATCGTTCCTACAATAATTGTTCTGCCCATGCATTTGTTATGAAATACTCGTCTTCAAGCATTGCCGTACTCACGTGAATACAGCAAGCTATTCGTTGTACTACTTTTTGGCATATTCATATTACCCTTACGAGAGTATTTTCAGTTAGTATGCTTTTATATACATATTTACGCCTGGAGAGAAAATGAAGAGTTTTCCATTTTACATGAAATGAGGCTGTCAGAGCAGTCTACATCCGAGAAGAAAGAGTAACGTTATTTGAAACTGGACCGCTGTTTCAAGGAGGCTGCGCAGTCGGCCAAATAAATTTAAATAAATACCTTGCGGTGTCATCGGAATGCGGCCGAAAGAAATACGCGAAGTAGCAGCGCAGTATTCCCTTTCGAGCCCGGAGCGCCTGCTAACAGATACCGACTTGGAATGTGCAGAGGTACACTGCGGCGTTAAATTTTGATGAAGACGTACTGCTGATCCTTTGCTGCTTGGTACGAACCTTCATTTTGCTTCCTATTGCATCAACTTGTTTTGGCGGGTACCATCACCATTGGGCAGGCAGATGCTGTTGGCGCTAGAAATAGTGTATTATTGAAAAAAAAAAAAAAAAACTGAAGGCCGTAGCTAGCGTAACTGCCTAAACTATTTTGAGCAGCGAAAAAACGTTAAATACTCAAGGCGGTGGCGATGCAAGCTGTGAAAATATGCGTGGGGAAGCTAGAACGAGTTTTGGGAACAACACACGGAACAAGTGAAAGTGGATTGTCTGTCCATCTCTACCCGACACGATGTTAGGCCATCCTGTAACAGTGTGCTTGACCGCCGAATCTGAGACATAACCAGCCTGCAGCATCGTTTGCTAATAAGGTTGGAGTGTCTTCAGATCTCGTATGAACATCGTAACTATAATGCTTGAACTGCTCTTCTCATCTGTCTGTAGAACGCTTTATAAATAATTAGACCTAATTTGTAAGTAAACATACTATACAGAATTAATATATCCATATTTAAAACCCTCCCCGCTAAATACCTAATCGCCATAACAACCTGCACTGATGATTGAACGTGTAACAAAAATTACAAAACATTTTTCTTGCAACAAGCGAATACAAGTAATTTTTACAGTATGATGCCATTTCTAAAAAAAAGATTATAAACATTTTTAAAAATTTTTTATTCTATCGTACCTCCTGATCATTCAATATTTCATAAATAGTATGTAGGTTAGCTCGAAAGTCCATGTCTTTACTTTCTTCTTTATTAAGTTCTCAGTCACCACTCAAATCGTCCCCAAATTCTGATGACAATTCTGTCATGCAGGTTTGTTGTTGTTCGGCGCGGCCTTATCACCGCGCTGGCTGGTTCACCATCACCCTTTTCCCCTGGAGCACAGTGGTTGTAGGGGCCGCGGTGACATAGTGGTTAGACTTCTCGCCTCCCACCTAGGCGAACCAAGTTTGATCCCGGCGGGGTCGATTCCGGATTTCAGCATGTGGGAATTGTGCTACTGGTCGGCGGGTTTTTTCGGGATCTCCTGTTTCCCCTGCCCTTTCATTTCGGCGCTGCTGCATACTTCGCTTCACCCTCATTGGCTCTCAAGACCTCGGTGTTAAGGGCCACCCAAATCTCTTCACTCACTCACTCACTCACTCATCGGTTGTTGGCGGAGGGGAAAGGAGGGCCACCATACCCACCTGGTTATCTTTAACCGAACTGACGTCACTCCTGCCTGCTGAAAGAGTCAACGACTTGGGAGCCACTGCACGAATTCTGTGGCCATCACCTCGATCGGCATGGCTCGAGATGCGAAGAACCTCCAGGACCAAGTCCCTTCAGCTATAAAAGCCGTGGTGTGCCTTTGGGTCGGCTGCAGTTCCTAATGACCATTTGTGCCGAGTGCGTGCGACGCGAGTGAGTTGGGTGACGACGGGCGACGGCGCAGTGTCCGGCGAGTGCAATGCGGGCGATTATAGGGAGAACAGAGGCTGGGACTGACTAACTGACTGAACTGTAAGAAAGTGGGACTTACTTCCTGAAAGACGAACAATTGGGCGGTGTAAATGCATGACGATGGATGTTTTAATCGTATATTTTGTAATTATTTAGTTAAAATTGCCGCGGTCTGGGAACAGAGCAGTTTATTTGCGGTGAATTTTGGTAGTTCTGAATGTATCGCTTGGTGATGAGGCGGGAGCTGCGAGGCTAGGTGTTGGGAATTACAGTCTTTTCGCAGTTTGTTCACACTTGTTGAATCAGACCATCATACCATATATGACGTTTTTAGTTGTTTCCTGATTATGTTATGTCCGTACGAGTTTTTTAAATTGTGTTTACTTTAAAGTATCTTATTTTTGGTTAAATTGAAATTAATTTTATTTTATGTATAAATTATGATATTTCATTTATAAATAATATGAATACATATAGCGAGGAAAAGGTGTGTTGGTAATGCCTAGTGAAAAAAAGCTCTTATGCAAAATATGATTACACTGAGTGTGCACGAATGCAGTGCGTTGTCCCTATAGCGTAATTTTCTAGACTCGGATAAGTTTTGCTTGGATGATGCGGAGGAATATCCTGAAAGTAGAACTTAAGCAGTGCTTCATAAAAGTTGGAAGTAACCGTGAATGGACCATAGCTGGGCTTGCATTTGTGCGAGGTGGTGTCACCTTGCACAGAGTCAACGCCTCTCGGGTTACAATTGCACGTCCTGCAAGCAGCCGGCGGGCCTACCCGGCGGTTCGGCGTGTTACTGGATACTGTCCATATCAGGGATCACTTCACGCAATTCTGCTGACCTCAGCTGGCGAGTGTGCGGGTATCTCTGGCTTCGGGTCAGGAGAGTTCAGTCCGTGCCTCCGCAAGAGTAAGGTGTAGTCGCGAAGTGCTGGTAGTTAATTCGGGTGCGGGGCCCTTGACTTCCACCTATAGTCGTTAATGTTGCGTGGTTTTGGTCTAATGGTAATACAACCGGCCGCTGTGTTTGTGCCGTGTGTGTGTACTTTATCGACGAGGAGTGTATGGTAATGGCAGCTGGAAGCGCACCGACCGAGCCTCGGATAGCGTAGAGCTGCCTGAGGGCTGGTTGGAGTCGGTGAACGAGCAGTGCATCGATAAACCATAAGAACCATGAAGTGCAGTTGTCGTTTTAAGTTGTTTCGTAATGGTTTCATAATTGTAAGATTAATTAATTTAGTTTGTGTCGCAACCTACGGTGATTATCTGTGTACAGTCTGGAGACCTGTCTACGCTCTCAAGAGAAAGCTTCCCCTTCCTCTCCTGGTATAGATTTTGTTAAACATTTATAAAATTGTTGGAAAATCTTAAATGCTAAATGTTATCCATTTACTGATGCTTTGTGTTAGTTTGTTAAATATAATGAATCTTTTATTTTTCTAGTAGTTATGGCGATAAATCATTTTATAATTGGGGAAACCAATAGTGTACATATGAAGCTTTGCCACAGGGTTCGGGGATAGGAGGTGTGAGTTTTCCTCAATCTTCGTAGGCGCGGCAGGCGGCCATGTTGGTCAGTGTCGTCCGCCATATTGGCAGGCATCACAGACAGGGCTCGATGCCATGTTATTGACAAAATCACTGGTTTTACAATAAAAATCTCTTCCGAAATTAATTAATAATTTTGCCCAAAAATCACTTTTTCCCCTCAAAATTTTTCTTTTATCCCCTCAACACTTCTAAATTTTCAAAAATTTAGAATAAAGGGCTTACTCCTCAATGTGGCTGACTGATTCCTCATTGCGGCTGAGGTATCCCAAATATAAGCCACAATGAGGAATCTGAGGAGCCAAAAAAATTAAATTATGAAACTTTTTTTTTTCTAATTTTACATTGAAATATTTTTTCATAAATATTAAAAGCGTATGTATTGTGTGTTATATATCACCGGACTCGTCTTTTGAAGGCACATACGATCGTGATGTAATATTGATTATGCAACCCAATTTCAGTACCACCATATTGGAATTAAGAGGTATTCTACTACCCCACCCCTGTAATATTACAAACACATTACCATCATCCCACCTTACCGACACCCCTCACCCGCACCACAACCATAATATAAACTTTTGACTTGCTTTCGGAGTTCATGATGCTCGGGTTATAAGCAGTCACCAAGGGGTAGTAGAGGCGGGCTTGATACACACCATCGCAGGCTTCTATGTTTTTCACTACATCCTCGTACCCTGGGTTGCCAAGCCATTACTCCACACGACGCAGCCCTGGGATGACATTGGGATAAAACTTCGCCATACCTGACTCGATGGAGCTGGTGTGCATTGCCTCGTGCATTGAAGATCGTGGAGGTGGTGCGATAAGAGTACCTATGGCGGGCATCAACCAACTGCTGCTAGTGCCGATAGTGGTCTGTGTGTAGCCCTCATGTGCTGGAAGCCAATCATCGCATGTCGTCGAGGTGAGTGGGTGCCAGGTGGAGCTGGTGCTGGGTCGGAGATGTCATGTGATCAGCTGCATGAGATCGGCGGTGGCCTGGTCTACAGAGTCATTCATGTTTTTCACTCTGCGGACTCTTCGATCATTGAGGTGGTTCTGTGGAAAGTGGAGATGATGGTCGGTGATGAATTGGCGACAAAGGTGGTGGCTGTGTTGGGGGCGGCTACTGCTGCACGATGTCGCACCTTGTACCAAGCATGGAAATGAGGAGTGTCCAGAACCGACGTGGTGCAGCCCTCGAAGCACTCCCTGCACGGTGACAGTCGCCTATATATTCTTCCTGCTGCAGGTAGGCCGGAAGTCTCTTGTACACGTACCGAACTTCGTGGTGTGCGTACATCAGCAGTAACTCTTTCGGTAGAATAGCCAGTTCTTTATCGTATCGAGGGCCGCGAGCGAGCATAGCCTCCCATACGCGACGATCGCCGAAATTTTTTTTCCCTCCACTGGGACAGCACGTGAACATTTTCTAAAACTCAAGATGAAAAGTGAACTGTACACTCTAAGGTGACCAGTTGACAACGACGGCAGCAAAAGGTGGAAGAGTGGGTCCTGTGGTCTTTTATATGCTGGTGTATGCGAGTAATGGAGGAGGAAGAGGATGATGTAGCAGTGGCGGGTGGAGAGGAGGGACAAGGAAGTGGGCGACATGGGTGAGATCTGGTGGGAGATGTTGAAAACATGAGTTACCAGTGCACTGCAGGTAGGCACTGTCGATTAAGGGTGATGATAGGTGAACTATGAGGGGGATGGGGGATCTGTATGTAGCAGAGGGTGTCCAACAAAAGCGGAGTGTGGGCAGCTATTCGATAAATTTACAGAACATAAGAATATGGAAATTTTCTTGTCTGAAGCATTGCCGATGTTTGTTCATCTTAAAGGTATCAGAGATCTGTGATATATGAGCTGAGATTATTTTATTTAGGGTATTCCGAATATAACAATGTATTCAAGTCACCATGTATGCATCAAGCTGTGAATTTTTTCAATGTTCCGCAATGCTGGGTGAGATATTTTACTATTGGTGCTGAATGGCGAATTTTATTTTCATTTGCCGTCTCGGATTTTTAAATTAATTTTTCCGCAGTAAGCATTACACATTTCGGAGGGATGGAGCCTTGTTGCTGTCACGATGTGTTTCGCAGACCATTTTACATAATACTGGGGGTTCATGTGTCTGGCGTCTGTACACGTACCAGTGTCGCAGACATGATGATTTGCATTTGAAGGTGGAAAACAAAACACAATTTGTTAGTACACACAGTTTTTTTTTGTTCGTGCATGTAAATTCATGGAAGGAATAAGCGAGGTTTGTTTGGATTCCTGCATCGACGATTTTTTTTAATGGTAGAGATGTAATTACTTATGTCCATGGTCTGTGGAATGGCCGAGGGGTGAAAAATGTGTTTCCGACAAATTTAAGGTATGAACGTCACCCCATTAAATTCGGAGCAGGAAACTTACATTGTTGTAGCTTTATTCGCTTGGAAATATCACCGACGATCGGAAACAAAATGCAGAAGACTCATCGGTGAGATCGACTCAAAAATATGCATTCGATATTAAAGGGGAGGAGACTTTTATTTTCTTCCATGCTGCTACCTTGACGCTATACGCCTCCTTGTGATATGATATACAGGGAGGGTCATAGGGTCTGATATATTTTTACCAGGCACAGAATATAAAGTGCCTTGAAGGTTGAGGGTAAACAATAAGGTAGTCACTCGGTGTTTAAATTTACTGGGTTATATTGTCTTGAATCATTATGTACATATATTACACCGATATGTGGTACCTTGCGAGTTGGGGGCCTTAAGGGCTCATTAACGTACTCGCTAATTATTGTCGACGTCTTGAGGAGGGGGGCGCTAGGTGTCGGAGAGGTTTCTTCGAGCGACGACTTCAGACTTAGCTATGCTTGTAGTTCTGGGTCTGTTGGCGGCAGGTTGAGGTCCGGTGCTTCGGGCGGCCTTTGAAAGGCCCTGGTTTCGGTGACGTCTCTCCACGACTGCTGCTCCGTGTTCGCTTCTCGACGTACGCCTCCACGACACGCTTCTTCTGGTAACTTCCCGATCCGACTTACTCTCGCGAATTTCTGATTCAACTGACCCGACTGACTGATTCTGACGAGGGGCTTTGGTGAGCCCCCCACCCCACCCGACATACGCCTCTCGGCGTCACGATGGACGACTCACTCGACTAATTTGCTTCAACTGACCCCCTCCATGTCTCACAAGTTGGCTTTTAAACTCTCTTGATATCCCCCCAGATTCACACACGTGTCTCCCTTGTTGGACGAATGGGTGTTGGAGGGTGCCGAACAATGACCCACTTCCTCCATGTGTCAGGACTCTTGTTGGGGGAGGGGGAAGAGGGTGGTGAGGGCCAGCGGGCCCTACCAAATGCTGTCAGCCCTTCTCCCTCGCCTAACTTGCATGGCGTTAGCGCAACTTTAGCTTACAT
>NQII01001760.1:343737-414129 GCA_002778355.1 Clitarchus hookeri | reverse complement strand
GGTTGTGCTGGTGATGGTGGTAAAGGGGTGGATGTTGATGAGGTCGGAGGTTTTAGGGCGGAGAGTTGGGAGTTGGGTGGTTGAGGGGTTTTTGGAGGTGTTGGTTTGTGAGGGGGTGATGGTGAGGTTTGTCCTTTGATCGCTGTGGGGGAGGGGGTGAAGAGATTGTATAGTGGTTGTGGTGCCGGTGAGGGGTGTTGGTAAGGTGGGATGATGGTAATGTGTTTGTAATATAACAGGGGTTATATTATACAGTGGAATACCTCATAAATCAAATATAGTGGTACTGAAAGTGGGTTACATAAACGATATTATATCACGATCGTGTGCGCCTTGAAAAGACAAGTCCGATGACATATAACACTCAGTACTATCGCCTTTAATTTTTTAAATTACAAAAATATATTTTATTTTAAATTTTAATAAAATAATTTTTAAAATAATTCTATTTTATTGGCTTTACAGGTTTCTCATTGTGGCTGATATTCGGGATATTAATTTTGGAAGTAATTTTTGGTGTAAAAGCAGTGATTTTGTCGATAATATGGAATCGAGCTCTGGCTGTGACGCCTACCAATATGAAGGACGACACCAACCAACATGGCCGCCGGCCGCACCTACGAAGTTGGCGGAAAACTCATACCTCCTATCCCTGAACCATGCGCCAAAAGCCCCATACGTGCATTACTGTTAGCCTATGGGTTATGAAATGACATACGTTTGCCCCTCGCATGAACACAGTCTTACGCCGTAAGATAAGGTGTTCAGAGCTAAGGAGTTAAATGATAATGGAAAATTCATTTATAAGTTAATTAATCTAGTGTCTAGTTATACCCTACTGTGTGTGATGCCTACGCTTTTGAGGTGCGTACAAGCACACCTCCACCTTCATCTGCACTGGGCTGTGTTGGATGTTTGGGACGAACAGCAGATGAAAGGCTCACAACAATGTTACTGTATTAAATGACTGCAGGTTGTATAAGGACAGCAGTTAGGACTTAAATTATAACTGAGATTACCAGAAAAAATCTCTCTTTGACGAAAATAGTAAGAGTAAATAGTAAGGATAGACGGCCGTACTTTGTCAATAATAGCCGTACGTATGTGATTGTTTTCCCTATGTAAAGAAATGAGCAAAAATAACATCTATTTATTTTCTAGATTATTTACTTGATATGCCACTCGTGAGAACTTATTGCTTCGAAAATCCTGCGCCTAGGTGGTGAAGTTTAATTTGAACTCTCATGTTGAAACTTTTATCCACGACGGCGTACGTCCGGCATTCAGAATTTCTTTCTGAAATCAGTCAGCAGTGTTCCCTTTGTGGTGTAATGGTAGTTAACGAAAGAAAATAAAAAAACACATACATATAGATTGTTACTTTCCTCTTCCATAACGTAGTTAAGATTCGTCAAGCAGTTTCAAGTATTTCAAACACAGCTAAAATCTGCTACGAACTGTGCGAGAACTAGTCAGTCCACCACTTAGCCGTTATCTTGAACTATTAAAATAACTCAAAAGAAATATGAAAAGGGTGTAACTTACCCTTACAGATCTGTAAATGCTATTTTCTTTTGGCTCTGTGAAGTTATGTAAAAAAGTAGAGATGTGTAAAGCAGTATAATTAGTTTTCAGGTGCAAATCGAGGATAAGTCTTGAAAGCCCCCAAGATTCACTAAGTATAACTTGGTACAGTGAAACACTTGTGTGGATGCGAAAAACTTTTTACAAGGTAGCAGCTTAAAATATGAAAGACAAACCGAAACGCTTCGTAGTGCAAAAAAAANAAAAAAAAAAAAAAAAAAACCCCCCCGCTAAATATTCAATCTCAACCAAATAATATTCAACCATTAAACTAATTAAAAAATTCTGTAAGAGAACGTTATTGCAGACTGCGCAAGACATCGACAGCAGAGAGTAATTTGTTCGCATAAAATGAATTTTGAGCAGGAAGTGGCTTTTCTAAAAGTATGGAAATCTTACAATCATACGTAAACAAAATGTAAAGTAATCTCCTCTCATTACGGCTTAGATTCACATGCCGTGTTGAATGACTGATCTAGCTTATTTAAATTGTCTTGACGCACTTCAAATACAACAAACTATACCTTTCATTACACTGCAGAAAAAACACATTCTAAAACTTTGCTAAATAACTACTGCGTAATTAGAGAAGCATCATTTTAAAATCATTAATTGAATCTTGCGGTTTCATAAACACCAGATAATGCGTGGATAAAATTTGGCGACTACTTTTAAAGGCACGTGTAAAACACAAAGACGCCGTAATAAGAAAAAATTAGTTATTTCATTGAAAAGAAAGTTACAACACCTAAACGAAGTATTCGACTTGGTGGATGAAGAAATGATAGAAAATTTTATGCCCCACTTAAAATGCATCTGTTTCATAATTTATAAATTATGGCCATTAAAAATTTACATATACGACTATATTAATTGTCATTTTGTTTATAAAAATGTGTAGGATTTGCATTAACAAAACATAGAGAACGGTTTTTTTTAAATATTATTTTTGTGGCAATATTTGTGGTTAGAGAAGAGAATTCAGAGATTTACAAATTAGAAGGCACTCACCGCGTGGAACCAAAGAGAGATGGAGACGGGATGCACTAACGAGGTATATGGGAGCACTAGAAGAAAGCCCACAGACCACCGGAAACGTCCGCCCTGTTTACCACATGCGAAAGACCAGGCACGGAAATCAAATCTGGATCGCCGTCCGAGGCTCCCTACAAAAAACGACAAATTCGCCTATGGTGATCGATACGCAGGTGAAAAATATGTTCACTAAATCGAAAAAAAAGTCACATCAGGAGAATTTAAGTCGTGGGGACGTTCTGTCTTTGTGGGCGCCTGGGAACTGCATTGCATAAGATAGAACGGCGATCCCAGAGGCAGTTTCAAAGATGATCTGCATCACGTTATTTTCTCTTCTACATTTTGACGTTTTTATCCCGAGGAAAATGCCAGGCGGGAGATTTGTCGCTACCCCCCCTTCCCCCCTATGTACCCATTCAACATGCATCTGTGACGACATGACATGTTACTTGAACGAACTTCTCCGCGCTGGTAGAGACGTTCCTTTCATGTGGTGACCTCGTTTCAAAAATGTTATATCAGAAAAAGCTACAAGCAAACAAAGTAACCTCAAAGGTGCTGCCAAATGCAGTTTTCGGAAGATAGGCTACAAAAAAAGTATCACACGTAAGAAACAGAGTAGCCGGTTGACAGGCTACATCAATTTAGGATTTCTTTTATACCACGCAATATAAATCTTTAAATTTTTCGAAAACATAAAATTTTATCTTCCACAATAATTACAAATATCGTTTACCATAGCTCTTTTAGATTACTTTCTTTGGAATAACATAGGCGTATATGATGTAAAGCCGTACTTATGCATGCCACCCCTTAAAAACGTTTTAACTATCAAACAGTCTGTAATGAAATTTTGAAGTAAATGTTTTGCCAATAACGTTTGTCGCGTCGTAACACTTCATAACAGCATATCTTATTTAATCGTAATAATCTGTAGGTGCAAACTCATCAGCACGTTAGAGTGGTATCAATCTAAATATGATGTATCAATACTGTAATTAACCACATTTAATAACCACTCATCCAATTTTCACTTTTATGTAGTAATTTTGCACTCGTACAGCACGCACTGTTTATAGCAATGTTTGAAATATGTAACAGCAATTACAAAAGCTTTCATATTACCTAATTTACAAAATTACATGTAACTATTTTCCATTTTGATGACGTGATACACTTGAAACACAAGAGGCAAGTGAAGGTAATCTTGAGCATTACTGCAACAAACTGCGGCGTGTTTAAAAATTCTTCTGCAATTAAATTTTCATCCCTCGGCGGTTCTACTTCTTTGCAATATTGTCTATACAAACACTATCAAATATTTCAGTGCCGTAAGTTCACAATTCATACCAGTCTAAATAAGTCCAAAGGAAAAAATCTGCGATGTTATTGTCCATCCACAGCAAGGGAAAGTTCCTTGAGTAATTTCACCTTTCAAGGAATTGCAAACGTACAATTTCCGTGGAAAACTAGAAAGCTGCGAAGACTTAGCTGGCCGCACAACGTGCTTATGGTCGTTACCCAAGCGAGACTTGTCGCCGGAGATGTAGTTTTCTGAATACCTTATGCTCTAGAAAGGTGTATCATTTTCGTTTTATTAGCTACTGCTGGAATTTGAGTATTTTAAATTAAACGAAAATGAGTTTTATTGCCGATATTTTTAATTTTTTGGTTTATTGAAGGAGACTGTAGCAAGTGTGGTCCTGCAATTTCTTAGTTTATACTAACCTCAAACTCGGCACTAAACTCTTATATCTCTTAACTTATTCTGTTTTTATCAGTATTATTTTTAATATGAAATAGTGCTTTTTGCCAAGGAACAATCCCATATATTTATTTTTCACTGTAATTTTCCTCCATTTCAAAGATTTTATACTGTCACATGCTGAGAGCTACAGAACACTCTGCCGCTTACTAACCGGTTGGTGGAAAAGTATCAGTGATTTCACCAACGACCTCCAACAACAGCAAAAACAAGATCAATCACCAAACCGCCAGTTGAAATGATTTTGGGAACAACCACCAACTCCCAACCCTTGTAGAAACCACTTGCCAACTTTAAAATTTCTCATAGTAATATTTATATAAGAAAAACTGAAAACTACTTAACCTAACTTGTATTACAGTTAAGGGACATTCAAGATTTGTGACAAGTTTGCATAACTGTACTGTATAGGCCCCTATTCTGACTGAACACATATGCTCAATAAACATAAACAATGAATGCCATAATATAATAACACAAGAAATAATAATGCAGTCACGTTTCTATAAAATCCATTTAAAACAAAACCCGAGCATATGCATTTATGTAAAAAGATTTTATGTAACCAGATCCCCGGTAAGTACTAACGAAAATAAGTTAAAGCTACATAATTAAGGTAAATACACCTGGTTACCTCCAATTTCAGTTCGATAAATAAGGAATAACGAACTATTGGGGTGTTTTAAATAACCAATAAATCACATTAGTGAACAAATAAGTATGTCACCATTCATTACAAAAATTAAACTTTGCTAAAATATACTTTGGTATAGTTTCTCATAACATCATTAATTTACCGTAACGTATCTACTTAAAAAATACCGAATATTATGTTACGGTCATAATTTTTATATTCGCAGTTAGCGTTCAGAATAATTCACGGAAAATTACTAGAATTACCGCGATTAATCACCACAATATTGCACCTTACAAACAATTTATTTTCGTGCATAACCTCGTGAATCATGCAAATAAACAAAGTAACTAATTCAAATCATTATGGGTATAATTCAATGAAATTTTAACAAAACATATAACTTTCGGAAAGTTTTTGATGTTTAATTTTGGAAACAGTGATACATTTCAGAAACATAACATCATAGATGCAATTGTAACCACACAACAAAATATTTCTGAACATTTTTTGAGATACGAATAATGACATGTTTCTTAAATGACACATTGTGATATATCTAAAACATTACTGCAAAATTTTGTGCTATAAGGGAAGAAACAAAATAATTTCCAGGAAGCAATCGCACATATCAGTGAACATGTAAATATTATTTTAGTATCGCAGAATATTGTAGGCCAACGAAAAAAATGAAAATATTCAAGTTTTATCTTAAAATTCTCAAGATGTCGAGGGAACTGTTTTCTGCTGCAGGCATACTGTAAACCGACGAGTCAGCCAATAAGGTTCACTTTGTCCCTGGCAGTGTTTTTCTCTGCTGCCACGTTGGAATGTATAAAATATTGTTACATTTTCTCAAAATCTTTGTACTTAGCCACATTCTTTAAGGGAAGAGGGTATTAATTAAATAAAAGTGTCAATTATAAATGCCAAAATTATTTAGAAACACTATAAAGAAACTACTCAATACCTCACCATAAACGGCTTTCACTCGATATTATAGTATAAACAATTTAATCACAACCATTTGCAGCCCCCTCACAGAGATTAATTCAATTAACTATATAAACACAGTCCCAATAAACTGTGTATCAAAATCTATTGAATTATTTGACAAATTATACGCAAATATTTGACAGTTCCAATATTTACAATAAAGTCCGTATCACATTTTCATACAGTCCCACCTTTATTCAGTCTACATTCCACAAGTCCGTAATGTTCTAGAGTACTCTGAGCGCCCCAATGCACAGTAGCTCTCTACTTACCAGGTACCACACATTCTCGTCCGCCCACACCGCACAAACAATTGTCGGCCGCCGTCTTGCAACTTCTGCCTTCGCGTCGTCCGTCATCCGTCCGATCTTCTGATGTCCTACACTGCACAAGACTTCGCCTGATTGCTACAACTAATCTAAATGGCTACAACAAAGACTGGCAGCTTTACGACTGCAGGATATATTTATAGTGTCGTCGGGTATTATCCAGAATCTTCTCCAAATGCCATGTTGAGCCGAGCAAAAGGATTACAGAATACTCCTGCTCANGATGGGGCGACGAAGTGAAGAGCGGGCCTGCCTGGGGGGGAAATAGGAGGTTCGAGGTGCCCCCCCCCCTTAAAGCGACTGACCACGCATAACCCGGTGACGCAGAGCTCGCAACCAGTGCGGGAGTCCACGCATAACACTGCTCCCTCCTTAAGTATGTTCGTCCCGAACAGAAGCCCCAACATCTGGACCTTCATAGAGCACCAGTCGGTCTATGTGGACAACCTTAGGCTTCGCCCGAGAGCCCTGTCAACAAATCCGGTAGGCCACGTCATTAATCTGTTTCAGAATTCAGTACAGGCCTTCTTGACACATCAGTAGATTCGGGCAATATCCCTGGGGTTGTGCAGCCACACCAGCTAACCTTCTGAAAAAAATTATTCAGGCGTTCTCCGGCCATATTGTGTTTTCACCCCTTCACTATTAATTTTAAGGTGCCATCGGGCAAAGTCATGGATGTCAACTAACCTCTGTTGTAGTTTGCTGACATAATCTGGGATGGCTGATTTTTCTTCCACTGGACACCAGAACAGCAGGTCACCAAAGACATGGAGCTTTCTCCCAAACAGTTTCCTTAACGCTGTTACCCTTTTTGACTCGTGAACTGCCGAAAGACATGCCAGGATAAATAAGGATACCTTGGCGTCCCAATCATTCGAGTTGTATTCCACGAAGATCGCCAGGTACTGTTATAGGGTACGATTTAGTCTCCCGACCATTCCATACGACTGAGGGCGCAATGCAATTGTAAAAGTTTTCTTCATTCCTAAAATCCTCTTTACCTCTTGGAAAAGAGTTGCTTAAAATTTTCGTCCTTAATTAGAATGAATTTCGAGTGGCACTTCAAACCTGGAGAAAACATGTTCTACAAGTGCATTAAGTACTGTGCCAGCTTCTTGGTTTGGAACTAGTATGACCTCGAGTTATGATTCGATCTAAATATTTACATGAATAAATAACATTAACATAATTATGCGCAGCTCCATTCAAACTTTATTAAATGATAGCCATACATTTAAATTGAATATTGTTTTGTCAACCTATGTTTGGTTTCTCATGAAATACACAGAGATAACAACCATATCATTACATGCCAATTTGCGAAGTAGTCTTGCACTACCAGAAGATACCGAGCCCCCTCTCAGTGACTGGCAATGATCCGAAAATGTATAGCAACATTCTGTCAAATTGGGCCCCAATATTGTGTTTCTGAAGGGGATCTAGTCCCTTAATCCTCAGACCCTTCCTCGTGGTGCAGGCATTGCACTGATGGTACCGCTTCTCAACATCTCCCCCGATAATACAGCCAATAGGAACTCAGTCGTACTTTGTCGAGTGTCTTATTTATAACAAAATGTCCACCTGCTGATGTGTTGTGCAGTTCTATTAGCACTTCTGGGATTTGGCAATCTGGTAGGACTAATTGTTAGTGAGTTCCTGTAAAGCACAACATTTTCAAGTACATGGGAATTCTACTGTGGCCAGTATGCTTCGAATGTCGGGCCTAGACTGGATATCTCCTCTCAACTTGGTCGATGCTTGGCTTCTTTCCACTACAAAATTGGATGCAAGGTGGGGTCAGTTAGATAATCATTTCTAATGTCCTTATCGTCCCATGTAGATGATCATTCACAAGTTACATTGCGATGAATTATTGTCCTCCTTGGCTTCCATGTTACATTACACTTTTCTTCTTGGCATTCACAATGACGACAGAATGATTCGCAGGGTATCCTCGAAAGTTCACCAGCATTGCTGTAAAGGAGTCCAGATCTGTAATTTATTTCAAAGTCGTATTCCTGGAGGTACTCCATCCACTGGGCTGATTTGACCTTCGGGGTTTTTGAAATTTAGTAGCCAGCACAATTTAGCATGATAAGTTCATAGGACGAATTGTCTGCCATAAAGGTATGGGCTAAAATATGCAATTGACTTCATCACAGCTCCCCATGTACGAGACAGTAATTTCTCTCAGGCTTGTGCAGTACCTTACCGAAATATTCCAGTGGCCACTCCTTTCCATCCTGGATCTGAGATAACACACTAGCATCAATACCTAGAATGAATTCACACCATCAACTCGGGAAGCCCAGCACTGAGGGAGATATCAGAATTTCATTCAGTCTATTAAAAGAAACTTTGCACTCAAGGGTACTACAAAATTTTATTTTTGCCTCAGTCAATTCATGGAGAAGCTTAGCGACTGTGATGAACTCAGGAGCAAATCGATTGTAGCAAACACATAAGCCCAGGAAACATCACACTTCAAATTTGTCAGTTGATAGACGTCAGTGTCTTATTGCTCTGGTCTTCTCAGGGTCTGTTTCAATCCCATGGGCACGCACATCATGGCCCAAGAAATTAGTTTTCTTTTGGAAAAGGTGGCTTTTCTTAGTAACTATTTTCACGTTGGCTGAAACTACTTTCTAAAACACAGTCTAGACATGTCAGGTGCTAGTTTCTTCCTGTGACCACGATGTTGTCTAAGTGTTCCTGGCAAATTTATAAGGGCAGGAATTTTTCCATCAGTTGTACAAATGTGGCTGGGGCATTGCATAGACTTGAATTGCCAAGTTCCCTTCCTTTGGACACCAAAAGCTTTCTTTTATTTGTCTTTCGCGGCTACCTTACATTGCCAGTACCCACCCTCCATATCCAAAGTAAAAACACACTGTGAACCTGCTAGGCTATTATTCAGTCTGTCATCTATTTGGGAGTGGATAAAAATCTTTCTTGGTATCATTATTAAGTTGGTGGTAAACATCACAAAATCTCATAGAGCCATATTTTTTTTAATAAGCATAATGAGAGGCTCTATCAGATCTAAATCCTTCATCTCTTCCAGAATTCTGTCAATCACTTCATGTGAAGCTACCTGTAGTCGCCTTGGTGGCTGCTATATGGGCCTGGTATCCTGTGTCGTTGTAATATTATTCAACATTACTGCTGCCAATGTAATTTGACCTACAGGAGCAATCACCCCTATTTTTCATTAGTAATTATGAGACCACCTTCTCTTTTCGCAAGTTGAGGTTTTCTCTTGCTCATGTTAGCAGTTCCTCAGAGCATCTAGTAGAGGACATTCGGTGTGTTTTGTGGCATCGAAGCTTCAGGATCATTTGGAAGTACCTTTGAGACCTGCTTGCATACCCCTACTGTATTCCCCTCCTCATGATGGATAGCACTGTCAGATAAATTAATCATCCATGCTGGCAAATAGTCCGAGATTGAAGAGACCAAAGTCCTTGGTATAATGAAACCATCTGTTAGAATGCCACCTTTCTGGGCTGGTTCGATTACGCCCAACCACCTGATAAATTTTCGCTGGTATGAATAACAATTTCGCTAGAAGCAGGGAGCACAGTATACTGATAACACACTACTGGGCAGATAATTGGTGAAGATAAATCTTGTCATGTTGACATTACCAACACAGTACTGCCTACCTGTAGTAACCCCAGTCGAGAATCGATACAACATCCTAGCTTATGTAACATATCCTGTCCCAAAATACATTCTTCCTCTATTTCTTCTATGTAAATATTGTGCTATATGCTAAGGTTACCGAGCTTTACGTGTACCCTCCTCTTACCTCTGACTTGTGTGGTCTCGCCCATTACTGTAGTTATATAGACATTATATATGGTCTCATTGGACAATCGCTGGGGGTGAGGCCAGAAAATATCCAGTCTTTCCACAGTTATATTCCTGCTATTTCTTCCCAAGGGTGCTAACTTACTGTTTTATTTCCTGCTCAACACTTTCCACTCTCTTGTTTACACTGTCCATTCTTTCACTATCACTTTCAAGTTTCCGGTTTACAATTTCGTTAACATTGTCAATCTTCATATCAAAGTTTTCAACCTCAGTAGTAATATATTGTATTTTCTTATTTACATTTTCATTTACACTGTCTCTAACAGTGTCTATTTTTGTATGTACTAGTTCACAAACACTACTAATTTGGCTATTTACATTTTATTATCACTATATACAACATTCTACATTTGGTCATTTACTAATTCCCTAACATTACTTATTTAACTATTTACATCTTGTATTTTGCTATTTGTTTTGTTACTAAGTCCCTCAATTAAAATACCCAGTGCTTCCATATCTGCCACCATTTTTATAGTTATCATACACTAGGAAACAATCCTAGCTATGCGACCTAATGCTATAATTACTTGATAAGTATATCTTAATAACCATTAGCATTCTACGGCTTATTTAAAATTCAATTATTGAATGAATGCCTCCATTCCACTTCTGACCCCAATGTTACAATTTCTCAAAGTCAGTGGGCTTAACCGTATTCTTTAAGGAATGGAGATATTAATTACATAAAAGAGTAAATGAAAATGTTTTAATTTACTTAGAAACCTTGCAAAACCCACTCAATATCGCACATAAATTGCTACCACTTACTATTTACAGTTAATTAATTCAATAAATTCAATTTACAATCACCCCAATGAAATTAGTGCAATAAAATAACCAAGATCAGCCCCAATAAACTGTGTATCAAAATATACTGAATGTATATAATAAATTCCATATCACACATTCATACAGGTTTTTACAGCCTGAAGGCCGGCACACCCTCCTTTCGCCCGCACTGAGACTGTGCTCTGGTAAGTAAGTCAGTGCACGACACTTTCTCCTCTTCTGGCCTTGTCTTACAAGCTTTGTGTCTATTGCCTTTAACCCTGTTCTCTGCGGGTTTTCTCTTTATAAAAACTTCTCCTCACCATTTTGAATATGTTCATCCCTGGTTGTTATAGGACTTCCCCGAAGTATTCAAAAATGGATCACTGGAATATTCTTTATTCGGGATATTCCATCTCGAGGAGCTTCCAGATAATGTGTTTGATCATCATTAACTGGTTCCCACTTGATCTCCCTGCGAGAAGGTGTTTATTATCTTGGTGTGTGTTCTTTTTTTCAACAGCCTTTACACCAAGTATCTAGTAGCGCACAAGTTTGTAACCACTGAACGGTTTTGTGTGGTCAAATGTTCTCCCATATGTTTTATTTGCTTCTCTTTTGCATTTATTGAGATCGAAGGTCTCACCCCTTCTCTCATACAACTTGGGCATGGGCATTGCCAGCTCTTCTGTATCTCTTGGAATATTATTAGCGGCAAGAAGCATTCTGTGTTTGTATTCCAGGTACAGGAAGACAATGTGATATCCCCCATCCATACTACTTATCAAAATGGCCATAGCAGCAGAGTAGAGATATATATCCTCAAGTTTTTAAAGTCTTAACTTGAGCTCAAACACTTTGTATAAGGCCAAGGGGTCCTTGATCTCAATTTTATGTCTTGGGAGGAGCACTGACACAGGCTCCTCTGCCTTCGAAGTACATGCTGCCAGATCTTCTTCAAGGTTGAAAAACAGTTTTACATCTGCCTGACTTACTTGCATCCATAATTGCTCTGGTTTCCTTTCCGGCTTCGAAGCTCCTTCTACGGATCTGCCACTGTCTCTGATTGTGAGCCTTTTGTCACAGATTCATCATGCGGTTCAATTGTCACCATTTCAACTTCACCTCTGCGAGACTTCTCCATCTGATGAACCATTTGCAGGACCCTGCTTCTTTCCAGCTGCCACCTCTGGTGATTTGTGCATTTCTCGTAGAGCTCTGCAACTCTTTGACTTGTATATATCACTGGTCGCCACACAAATGGTTACTCATTACCTGTTTGATGTTCCCTTGCTTCACCATCACTATTGTCTGAATAATCTGCACTGCACAGTTCCCAACTGGCATCTTGAACATGGTCTTACATCCAAACATCGAACTCTTCAAGTCTTCTTCCCACAGAGTGGGCAAATTCCTCGAGGATATGCGCTGGGACACTCCACCATAGTGACATATGCTGGTACAATGTCTCAAGTAAATATTATTAGAGCCACCTCTGTGTGGATATCCTAAGATATTAGATATTTCCTCATTCATGTAAGAAATGCTGTACTGTGTTTTCCACTCCACACACCTGGCATAAAGGCGAGTCCACCAGTCCGTACTGTTACAATTTTCCCTTGAAATTTCTGTGTTCTGTCAGTAGCTAAACTAGATGATGTGACAGCCTTATCCATTTTTTATTGACCCTTTCATTAACATCTGGAAATACTGTATAGAGTTCTTTGCCTTTCTCTAAATCGTCCCATCTCTCTTGCCACAATTGAAGGGTATGATCTCTGTCCACCTTTTCCCCATTACTGTTGGTATTCCCTCTCTGAACTATTCCAGCATTTCACCCTTTCTTGCACAAGCAGGTCAATTGGCAGTACTCCAGCGAACACTGAGAGGGCGCCGGTAGAAACGGTTCTGTAAGCCTTGGCTACTGTTAACAGAGCAGCTCTTTGTGCCTTATACAGGTGCCTCTTTACCACGACTTGAGTGACTCTCTGATACCACACTGAAGTGGTATATATAAATATTGATTCGAACAGTGCCTTGTATATTACAAGTAGTGCTCAAAATTGAAGTCCTGTATAAACACGCACTGCTGTCCTCATTTTTGGAAGAGCATGACCCATTTCCCGCACATGTACATTATGTGCTTCATAAATGTTAGCCTACTCTTCAGCATGACTCCCAGGTACTTTGTTATCTTAACAAACTTCAGAGACCTGTCTTGAAAGTGCACTACTGGTCTTCATATGCTCAGATCTCCTTTGAGCATCATACATACTGTCCTGTCCACCGAGAACTGCAGCTTAGTAGATCTTGCCCATTCTTGTATTTCCCTCATGATGACTTCTGCTTTTGTTTTTAACTCCTTGCTGGAGTTACCTGTTATTAAAACCAAGCAATCATCTGCATAGCCATATATGCAGAACTCAGGGGAAACACTTGTTCCAGAAGACCATCAAACACCAGATTCCACAGTAGTGGTCTCAGGTCAGACCGTGTGGAAATCCTTTCATTGACCTTTTCTTGACTCAGACGTCTTCTGTGGTATATTCACACCACCAGTCATGGAAGTAGTCAAGCATGATTATGTAGATGTTCTTGGAACAATATATTGTTTTGAGTTTCCACATTATATCAGGCCACTGTGCATTGTCAATGGCCCTGGATATATCAAGGATTATTCCCATTGCATAATGACAGTCAGTTGATCTGACTTTAGTAACCATATCCAGTATTGCGAGCTCTGTGCTTTTTCCTCTTCTGAAACCATATTGTCTCTCGCTCAGGCCATTTATAATTTTAGGATACTGTGTCAGTCTGAGATTTAATAGTTTCTTATGTATTTTGCATCACTAGCAAAAGTGTTAGGGGACCACATGAATTTACTGACCTAGGATCTTTTCCTGCCCCTTTGTAAAGTATCCTTAATTTAATAGGCATTGCCTCCATATGCCTGGGAATAACCCTTTACGCAGGAGAATATTATATATTCCCAATAGCACATTCCGAATTCCAGCATACAATCTCTTCAATATCTCAGCTGTTATATTGTCATAGTCAGGAGCCTTTTTCATTTTAAGCTCCTTTATGCTGCCATACAGCTCCTGGCCTGAGAAATCTGCAGCGTCTTGCGAGTTTGGTGGAACCTCCATCACCATTCTCTTCTGGACATGCTCTTCCAACTCACCCTCTCTTGAGTAATCTGGCAGTAGTATTCTCAATATATTCATTACATTTTCTTGAATGTCAACTGCATAGTTGCAGCCTGCTCGAATCCTTCTCAAAGGGACTCGTGACTTGGTTTTCCCTGCAACCATGCGATAGACGAGTCCCCAAGGATCTTTATTTCTTTGTTCTTCCACAATCCTTATCCAGAACTCTCCCTTCTTCTTTCTGACTGTATTTAAATACTGCTTTCTCTGTCTTCTGTATTCCTGTGCCAGTCGCTCACAGACTTAATTTCCGCTGGCTCTCTTCAGCTTCCTCAATAGTTGTCGGATGTTCGCTCTGTACAATTTTAGCTCATTATTTAAACCATCTATTAGACAGTGTATGATGATTGATGTTCCTTAGCATCTGGTCGCAGGTTCGTTGCTGAATCGCTGTTAACTTTTCTGCTTTTCCTTCGGGATTTTCCATCCATGTCAGCACTTCAAGTCCAGCCAGTAGAGCCCTATCGAATTGCTTCCAGTACGCATCTTTATGCGAATATCGTGGGTGAGGGAGTGACCCATTAATTTCCAAATCAAATTCTCAACTAATCTCAATGAGAATCAGGTGATATACACTTGAGCCATCTTTTAACACATCCCATAAAGAGATATTCTCATGGATTTTCTTAGTTGCTATGGCCACATCTATGTATGTCTGGGAGTCATTTGCTGCGGATACATATGTAGGAATGTGTCCAGGAGTACTGCATATTTGTAGATATCTTGCTACTATGTACTCCGCTACAAGTATACCCTTCTTATCCATTACCGGAGAGTTCCACATTACCGACTTTGCATTAACATCTGCACAGATGATCAGTCCCATATTGTATAGCTTGTCGATTACCTTGTTCCATTTCTCAAGGTGGGACACTGTGATTTCAGAAAACTGGAAATATGAGGATACCAGGTAGACTGGCCTGTCTTCTTTCCTTTTGGCAAGCACCAGATGATGTTTGTCTGATATATATTCCAACACCATTAGTGTGCACTAGCATCTTATCCATACTCTGGCTTTCGGTAGTTCACCAGATGTTAATAACCATACCAGGGAAATATATTACTTTGTTGAGCAGCACATATGGCTCCTAAAACAGTAGCATATCGAGTTGTTTTCTTTAGCCAATTTAACAATTTCAGCAGTGACCACCACTCACCCATGTAGGTTAATCTGTCCACAATCGAGCAGACAAACAACCATAGTCATTTCGTGCAATCTCTATCTCGTAGGTGCTCAAATATATAACAGCGAGTCTCTGGAATTCACTCTGTGATTGGGATCTTTCCTTTCCCCTTTGCAGGTTGTGCAACTGTCATTATCCGTTCTTGCACTCTTTGTGGGAGTGCCTTCCTCCGCACATATCGAACACATCCTTTTCTTGACATCTGGTTGCTTGATGTCCATACTTTTGACATTTATAGCAGTGCAAAGCCTCTATAAAGTATTTTGCTATATAACAGGCAATACCTATGCAGAGTTTCCCTGTTTCTATGATCTTCTTTCGGGTGTATGCCGAACACTAAAATATTATGTGCACCGAGCTGGATTTGCTGTCACCTTTCCGAATCCTTAGCACTATTGGCTTTTTGAGACTGTCCAGGGTACTATGTGAGGCCTCGAAATTCTGAGAGTGTATTGTTTCCAGCAATTCACCCACCTTTTTCAATGTATAAGGGACATTGTACACCATGATATTTTGTCCCCTGTGCTTCGGCTCTTCAAGCATGAGGCCCAATTATTTTAATCCTACCAGCAGTCTTGATTTTCTGTAGTGTGAGGTCGTCTGCTGCCTCAACTATCCCACCCTGATTCTTCAAACCATACATACTGCTAATTTTGAGCCCATCNGAGGTCGTCTGCTGCCTCAACTATCCCACCCTGATTCTTCAAACCATACATACTGCTAATTTTGAGCCCATCTCTGCCAAGATTACCACTGGTCTGAATCATTTCCTTGGTGTCCTTGCTGGACTGCCATTTGTCTGTGGGCACGACCATTATCAACTGTTAGGTAGCTTAGCCTCTGCCTTTTTCGTCAGTTCCTGTGGTTAAAGTGCTGTAGCCCTCGCATATGACTTTATTTTGGGCTTTTTTGTTATTTTCTTTATGCCTTCGAATTTACCTCGGAGATTGGCCTTTCCCTCTATAATCCTGTTCATGTATGCCTTGAGTTTTGGCAATCTCGGCAGCATGAAATGAGTTATATCTGTTTATCTTCTTTGCACTGTCTGTCGAGTACTCTACCATTTGCTGGTAGAGATTCTCGATTTCGCTTGCCGTCACTTCCTGAGTTTCAGCAATAATCTCTTCCTGTTCATGTTCTGACCTCTTTTTGTAGACATTATTCAGCTATTTCATAAAGGAAATCAATATTTCTTTATCCACATCTGCGGGTGATAGATCTCTGCCATCCATTTCTGCCTCACCTCACTTAGATCCTCCAATTCTTCCCAGTGGGTGTCTTGATCCACTATCCAGGTGACTGCCCATAGGACGAATCCTTTGGGCAGGTCAGGAGGCATAAGTCAACAGATTGCATCCTTATGGTCGTTCTAGGGACCTCCTGCTCTCGGCCGACCCAGGATAGAATCCAACCAGTTCACCATTTCGCAGGCTTCTGAGGCACAAAAGTCACTGCACTAGCACGGTTTCTATACATTGTTCTGACTCGAAAGTTCAGAATTCATTAGTAAGAAATTCAGCCTCACTAGCCAAGGGTCGAAGCCCAGAAATGAAACTGTCTCATACACTTGTGCTCTCTTGGCCAGCTTCAGGGTAACTGGACTGTGAAGATTATGGCTGTTTACAGGTAAGTGGCAATACATAGCAGACTGATGACCTGAAGTTGGTTGCCATTTCCCAGCCCACACTGAGGGCGAGCACAATCACTGTCGCAAGAATTTACTCAAGTTCAGTTCACACAATAACACTTGGCTAATTATCCCGTACTGTTCGACATACAGTAAAGGCACATTAATCTCGAGGAGGCACTGAATCCGAGAAGTACCCCGAGAAAAGTCACATTCATATAGTCGCACCTTAATTGAGCCTGCACTCCACTAGTCTGTAATGTTCTAGAGTACCCCGAGCACCGACACTGCACAAACAATCGTCGACCAACATCTCGTAACCTCTGCCATCGTCTGTCCTCTCTGCTGATGTTTCACGCTGAACCAGACTTCTTATTTACACCGCGCTTCAGCCAAATGGTTACCACAAAGCCTGAGTGCTCTCTCTCTGCAGGAGTAATTTTAAGTGTCGTCGGTTCTAGTCCAGAATGTTCTCCAAATGCCATGTTGCATCAAGCAAAAGGATTAGTAGACATTTCTTACTCATCCTCCCAAGTCGTCCGCTCCTTCGACAAGGGGGAGGACGCCACCCAGGTCGGCTGTCAATAATTCCTTCACCATGCAAGCGATGGGGCAACGAAGTGGAGAGCGGGTCTGCTTGGGTGGAGGGGAGGTTCGAGGTTCGTCGAAGTGGCTGACCTCTCCCCCNGGTATTGGCTTAATTACTACTACATCGTTACATTGAATGGTTTTATAGACGATGTTGGCTACAGGGACTCTTGACTATATTTAAAATATAAAGATGCCGGGCTTTAATTCACTGCTAAAATTGTGAGTCAGGCAGTAAATGATTTTCAAACCAACCTAGGAACATGACATCGACAACTTAGCAGTTTCATTTAGGTCTGCCTTGAACCAGTAACACTGCCTGGACGTATGTATTGTTCGTGGCCACTCTTCGTATATACTTATTGAAGAGATATATCTGTTCCTAGCTCATGTAACTTGGCTATATACTGCTGGTCACAAAGTGGAGGTAGAAAGGCGAACGCCATTAATTGAGAGTATCTCAAGCTCTCACCCAAATGAAACGTAATACAGGATAGCTTAAAAGATGTTAGAGTATGACTCAAATATTAAAAGCGCTTGTTGCTCTATGAGATGGTAAAAAATATTTATATGGGTGAATATTGGTAAATATTAATTTCTGTTTCTCAGGATGTATTTAGAATCAAACACCTACAAAGTATAAGCTTGCTATGAATATCACCAAAATCCATTAATATGAATAAATGAGACTTCATCATTTATGAAAACTCGAAAAAAAGAAAATAAGAGTTTAATTTTTGTGTGATCTGTAACTCATATCGCAACTAATAGTCTTTTCTTTATAAAATTAATGTAAAATCTTGGACTATAGCCTCACATAATTTCAGTTAAATATAATCTTTATTCTTATTCCCGACTCAGAATTGAGTTTACCGTGTTATTATGCAGGGATTTGGCGGTTAGTTAAGATATGCAAGTATGGACTGCAAATTAGCAGTTTTGTTTCTTTGTCAAGGCTTGTGTTATACTGGTTTCAGTATAGAAAATAACTTATTTATAATGTTTACAGTAATTAATAACCTAATGCTTGCTTCATTTTAAATTTTCATTTGATGTTTGTATTTTTAACGTAATATTATTATTGGCCCCATATAGTTATATTTACTTTTTTGCATAAACATAATTTTAATTGTAATTAGGAACCAACCATCCATTTTTAGTTGGTTATATTACTTGCAGTAATTTCCAACCTAAGTTTTAAATTATTGAATTTTTAAGACATGGTATGATTGCAATAATATTTTAATAATTTTTTTATTGTGTTTAACACTTTCAATTTTATTTTGATTGTAATAAATTTTTCTTATATTTCCTTTTTATTAGTTTTAGTTATTTTTCAGGAAGTAGTTCTTTTTGCTGCTTTTTGACGTAGTTGCCACAAGTAGTAGTTTCTGGGAGGACTCTATAATCTCTATAACCCCCGACGCCATCATAAAATAGTCGGCTAATTAGAGTCCCAGAAGCTAGTTCAGAGTCAAGGAAGTCCAGCCATGTAAGAAGAGGGCTAAAACTTCTAAGAATAATTATGTTTTAGTGTTTTTTTTTTTACCAATCCTCTGAAGAAGACACATCGGCCGCTGCCAGGCGCTATAGGCGTCATAGTAACGACGAAGTTTCAATCAGGTGACGCAGTCCAGTTTTCTAGGCCGAAGGGGCCGCATTTTCGTAAGATTACACGATTCCTCTTGTGTAAATTGAAGTTCTGCGTACTTAACGGAAATTTTCTGCAGATATAAAGTGTTTTGACACATTTAACGAGTTATACCCTAGGACTGTCGCTATGCCGGACAGATAAAAAAAAATCCAGAGAGAACAGTACTCATTAAAGTTAAATTTTACAGAGATAAATTTGTTTAAACGTATTTTATTTTCAACTACTGGTTTTTTTTCCCTATAGGATTGTCACTACTTGCATTAGCATGTAGTCTTGATGCATTCCTCTAAATTTAACACTCTCGCGATTTAACTGGAGATTAAAGTTATAGTGGCACTTAATTTATTTTTGATTTTGATTTTATTTTCATTTTTCTTTCTTCTGAATTGATTTAAAGTAATTACTTTTTATAAGGATGGTAGTTATCTATCTGGAAGTAATTAAATTTTCATTCAATTACAATATTTCACTGTCAGCCAACCTTTGAAAATAATGTTATTCCACTCCAGAGTCAGCACAGTATTTTCAAATGGAATTTTATTTTTAGTTTGATCCAGTCATAATGCTATAATAAATAGTTTCATGGAAATTTACTTTCCGTGTATACTAATCTGTGTAGTTTGGAGTAGTTTCAGTGCATGAATTAAAAGTATTATCTTGTCAGTGATGCTGTTATGCTTGTTGATTCAGTGCTGCACAGATGGTACAAATGTCTCACGTACTTTCTCTCTCGCACAAACTAAATTCATAATTTCACACTAAAGTACGAAAGCGGAAAACCGCANTTAATTGAGAGTATCTCAAGCTCTCACCCAAATGAAACGTAATACAGGATAGCTTAAAAGATGTTAGAGTATGACTGAAATATTAAAAGCATTTGTTGCTCTATGAGATGGTAAAAAATATTTATATGGGTGAATATTGGGAAATATTAATTTCTGTTTCTCAGGATGTATTTCGAATCAAACACCTACAAAGTATACGCTTGCTATGAATATCACCAAAATACATTAATATGAATAAATGAGACTTCATCATTTATGAAAACTCGAAAAAAAGAAAGTAAGAGTTTAATTTTTGTGTGATCTGTAACTTATATCGCAACTAATAGTCTTTTCTCTATAAAATTAATGTAAAATCTTGGACTATAGCCTCACATAATTTCAGTTAAATATAATCTATATTCTTATTCCCGACTCAGAATTGAGTTTACCGTGTTATTATGCACGTATTTGGCGGTTAGTTAAGATATGCAAGTACGGACTGCAAATTAGCAGTTTTGTTTCTTTGTCAAGGCTTGTGTTATACTGGTTTCAGTATAGAAAATAACTTATTTATAATGTTTACAGTAATTAATAACCTAATGTTTGCTTCATTTTAAATTTTCATTTGATGTTTGTATTTTTAACGTAATATTATTATTGGCCCCATATAGTTATATTTACTTTTTTGCATAAACATAATTTTAATTGTAATTAGGAACCAACCATCCATTTCTAGTTTGTTATATGACTTGCAGTAATTTCCAACCTAAGTTTTAAATTATTGAATTTTTAAGACATGGTATGATTGCAATAATATTTTAATAATTTTTTTTATTGTGTTTAACACTTTCAATTTTATTTTGATTGTAATAAATTTTTTTTATATTTCCTTTTTATTAGTTTTAGTTATTTTTCAGGAAGTAGTTCTTTTTGCTGCTTTTTGACGTAGTTGCCAGAAGTAGTAGTTTCTGGGGAGGGACTCTATAATCTCTATAACCCCCGACGCCATCATAAAATAGTCGGCTAATTAGAGTCCCAGAAGCTAGTTCAGAGTCAAGGAAGTCCAGCCATGTAAGAAGAGGGCTAAAACTTCTAGGAATAATTTTTTTTTTTTTTTACCAATTTTCTGAAGAAGACACATCGGCCGCTGCCAGGCGCTATAGGCGTCATAGTAACGACGAAATTTCAATCAGGTGACGCAGTCCAGTTTTCTAGGCCGAAGGGGCCCGTAAAAGCATTCTAATGTGCTAAGGAGAACTGTAAATTGAAGTTCTGCGTACTTAACGGAAATTTTCTGCAGATCTAAAGTGTTTTGACATATTTAACGAGTTATACCCTGGGACTGCCGCTATGCCGGTCAGATAAAAAAAATCCCTAGAGAACAGTACCTATTTAAAGAAAAATTTTACAGAGATAAATTTGTTTAAACGTATTTTATTTTCAACTACTGGTATTTTTTTTCCCTATAGGATTGTCACTTGAACGTAATCGTACATCAGAACTACGTAAGGAGATTTAAATTGTGAGACGCGATTTAACTGGAGATTAAAGTTACAGTGGCACTTAATTTATTTTTGATTTTGATTTTATTTTCATTTTTCTTTCTTTTGAATTGATTTTAAGTAATAACTTTTTGTAAGGATGGCAGTTATCTATCCGGAAGTAATTACATTTTCATTCATTACAATATTTCACTGTCAGCCAACCTTTGAAAATAATGTTATTCCACTCCAGAGTCAGCACAGTATTTTCAAATGGAATTTTCTTTTTAGTTTGATCCAGTCATAATGCTATAATAAATAGTTTCATGGAAATTTACTTTCCGTGTATACTAATCTGTGTAGTTTGGAGTAGTTTCAGTGCATGAATTAAAAGTATTATCTTGTCAGTGATGCTGTTATGCTTGTTGATTCAGTGCTGCACAGTTGGTACACATGTCTCACGTACTTTCTCTCTCGCACAAACTAAATTCATAATTTCACACTAAAGTACGAAAGCGGAAAACCGCAACAGTGGCTGAGTGCACGCCACTATACCCGGCACAGAAATTCTTGGCCACTCAGCATCAGCCTATCGACAGGCATTACCAAGCCCTGTTGTCACATATATCAATCATCCGTCGCGTCATAATACACGTGTCGTTGAAACTGAATTGTAGTAGTATAAATTACAATTCTATACATAAAATAAACGTTTGAATATTGAAGCAAGGGTAAGCGTCCGCCGAGTCACAACACATGTGCCGTAAAATCTGAATTTTAATAATATAAATTTCAATTTTGTATATAAAGACACGTTTAAATATAGTAGAAGGAGAAATCGATAAACCATGCACGTGGTATGTTTGGGAGTTAATATACATTTTGAAACTGTTTGAGTAGACCACCTGCTCAATTTTTACGTTTGTAGAAAACATGTTATGGTAACTGATCGTAATGATTGACAACATATATTAAACGTAGATGCAATAATTTTCATTTACTTACAGTTGCGTGAAGCATATAAAAATATTTCATTGCTGTTGTTGTAGCTTGTAATGATATCACAAGCTCCTCTTCCTTGTCCGCACAGTTGTAATGTAATTGCTTTTCATTATAAACTTCCTCCCGTCAACCGATTTCTTATAAAGAAACCGACACCGATAAATTATTTTGCCTTGGAACTTGTTGAAACCGTGTAATCTATTTTATCACACATAACTGCCGTAATTTGTCGTACTGTACGTTTTCTGACATCACACGGTTTCACTTGCAAACAGTTAATTTGGTTTAAAAATTTTACTTTGGCAAAATTCTTTGCTTGTTTGTTAATTAACTGAAAAAAAAAATATGCACCCTTAAGATTTTAGATTGACCTTTCTTGTGAACTATCTTTTTGCAACTCATGGTGGTAGCACAAGGTTGACCTGGTGCCATAATTTCCAAGAAAACTTTACGCGCAAACAACTGAAAAAAAATGAGTAACGTTGAAAGCCCGTCGCGGTACTGTTATTGCAGAACAGACCAGACACCAACACTGGGTGGAATAAGCAGCTGAGCTACACATTAGCTTGTCTACTAAGCACGAATCAGACAGTTGTATCGCCTGTTTGAAAGCAAGAAGAGCACATTTAGATATACCTACGAAATATGACCTCCTGTCAAGGGAAAAACTAATAATATCCTCTAATCTGAAAAAAGTCATTAGTTTATGCCAGATGTTCCTCTTAATAATGTAAAAGAGGAGCGGATAAGGATACGGACTTAGGGTTTCCACTTACTTATTCAGAGAAATGAGCCTCTTGCAGAAAGTGGCTGAATATTAATGAAGTATTTGGCAATTTTTTAAGCGCATCTGAAAAAAATTTTGCTGGACTCGCTACGGCCACTGTAACACTGCGAGCCAGGCAACAGCGCATGGCCGTGATTGGCTACTGGCACCAGCCAGTCGGAGGAGAGCCGCTATCGACTGACTTTGAGCGGCCAAGAAGTTCTGTGCCCGGTACAGGAACTCGGGCAGCTGTGTTATACACAATAGATTGAAACTACGTGTCGAAACACCGGGAAGGGAGGTGGGGTTGTTCAGTGACCTCAGGTATACGTCTAAATATACCGAACTAGACCGAACCCACGGTTGCTTCTGCCGCGTTTCAAAGCTGCGAGACATCAAGCATTGCAGAATGGCGCTTGTAATTAGGTCGATACACGAGAAGTATGTGAGCGCCACAATTGGTTACTTGTTCCTTAACGTGCGCCATGTGCGTATCGGCCATTTAGTTGTTGGCGAATTTCTTTAAGCTGTGACTGTGCGTTCCCAGAGACACTCCGGTGCAAACCTCTTTCACAACGTTAGTCCACACTGCTGCATCACGTAGTGCTGCCAGCGGAATTACGGCCAGATAGGATGCTCTGCTATTCCTGCCGAGATACGTACACTCTAAACCTGAACTAGTAAGAATTTCACTCTTTAAATCAGCTAACATCGCCTGACTTATTCATCAGTCACTTCAGTCAATCTAACTGATGAATTAGTCAATAAATGCCAGCTTTCCTTCACTTATTGATTCAGTGACAATTTACACTGATTCATCAACCATTTCGCTGTTTTCAGTGTTTATTTTTTGATTAATGGATCAGTTAAACAACGTGTATCAAATGAAATAACGCATGAACTAATAAAAACCATTAAAAATATTTTTTAATGTGAGATTCGTCTTTTGTAATACAATTTTATGAGGCAACATGAACATTCAGTCTTTTCATTACGTTTTTACGGCTTTGGTTACGTTTTCAGGTAATCATCATATTACTTGGTTTGAAGTCTTAAATTTCATTAAATGTGAAGTGAGCACATTCATTGGTATTGTTTAATCAATTCTAAAGTTACTAATTAAATCAAAACGAAAAAAATGCTTACAATTCAAAGCAAAATATTTTCGATAAAGACATATAATACATATATTTTCCCCTTCGTTCTGTAGCTCAATTGGTGAGGTGACAGTCTGCAGGCGGGATGATGTACATTCAAATCCTATGCATTCTATTTTTTTTTGTACTGATTTTTTTTTTACTTTTTTTAAATCACGTTAAATGGCACTCTATAAATAGTAAATATAGAAAATCTTTATTTCTCGTAATGATTTGGCTAAATTCATTAAAAACAATATTTAATTCGCCAAACGCAGTTGGCTGTCACTTATTTATTAAATCAGTAAAATTGTTTCACTGAAACAACTAGTGGTTTATCCCCGATTCTAAGTGGAGACATTTTCACTGATTCGAGTATTTGAATTTCACTACGAATCAGCGATTTTGTACTGATTAGAATTTAAAGTGTTCATATATCTACGACGTATGCACTTTGCATGTGTGTAGTGATGTTAAGCCTACACACAGGCGCTAATTTTTATGATGCCTCCTTGGCTAGAGTCCCAAGTATTTCGCGAGTTGATTTGACATATGGCTATGCTTCAAAATTGTATTGACATGTGAGTCCATAATTCTTTATTACTGGCGGATGCCACGTGACAGGATCCAGTAGAGCTTTAAATTCGTGTTTATTAAAGGCAATAATTTAAACAGGCGTGCCTAAGGGAATGGAATCCAGTGATAACAGTACAGTAAAGTACAAATAACATGCCACTAAATGAATTCACAAATTTCAAATGGCTCTATTTATAGCTTTCAAACTTGGCGCTTCCGACCATGGGTTATTAAATTGAGAAGAATGTCTGAGGGAACGCAACATCCGGCTGGTTTTTCGATGTTTAGTTTACATCAACATTTTGCAATACATCTAGAACATGTATGGAAGTATGTATACTCAAGGAGAATTTCCACTCTATAAAATGTAAACAGTTAAAAATGCTCCAATTTCGCAAATTTGACTGCAGATCTGTTAAGACTACCACAATTGAATCAGTAAAATTCTACTGATCATTTAAGTTGCTGGTATTAACCGATTTAAACAGTGATTTACTGTGAATTGCACTGGTCTATAGGTAAAATATCAGTGAAGACTTCTGATTTGCCAGTATATGACGGCTCATCAACTGGATATTCAGTGTGATATTTCTACTGATTGAAATCACTTATTCAGATTTAGAGTGCAAAGAGTTATGATGATTTTTAAACTCAGCACTACAACGAATTATTATTTTTAAATAACTAATAATAAAGGTGACAAAATATTTATATTTGCTTGTGAGCTATAGTAAAGATATAATAAAGCTCATCAGCAGTGAAAGTAGTCTGGAAAAGTGTTGGGTAGAACGCCGGTAAAAGCATGTCTTAGAAGGCAGTTGCTGTTTTCTCTGGGCACCCTTGAGAGAGCAAGCCAACCTGACAGATGGACATCTTCGGTTTTGTCCACTTGTACCACCTGAGACTGCCACTCACAGTCCCTTTCTCGCTCTTCCACCCGCAACCTTTCATCCTTCTACGGAGAAGGGTTGCCTTGCCTCCCCTGGGCCACTTCAAGATTTCCGAGTAAAATTGGTTTCCCGTGAGCTGTAGTTAGCTCTTTCAATTGCGACATGGAATATTGTTTGAATAACAACACTTCATTACATTTATTTTTTTTACGAGAAGTCAAATTTTTTCAACTTGCCTTTTTTATGCTGAAAAAGATTTGAAATACATATCTGTGCACCAGAGGCAAGGGGCCCCAAGTATATTTTACAAAACTAAAGTTTCGATATTGCGTTATTGCATTTTCGCGTTATTTCCGAGTTGCAAATTATTGTATACTACACGGAATAATAAGCAATTTAGCCAGTAGGAAAGGGCACTATGTGCCATCATGGTATCGAGGTAAACAGCACCCCTGTAACTTGTCATATTTGTGACAAAATGCCCTTTACCTCCGGTGCACAGATATGTTTACCAAAGAAGATGCGTTATACTGGACTACAAATATTCACACAATACCAATTAATTGACTTAATATTTGATATGAACAACAGGAGTTCAAAATGCCATGCTTCGTCAGATACACCTTTGGTGGTTGTTCCGTATTGCGTGCCCTTATGGTAAAACCATAGGAAACCCGCGAGTGCAGTACCGAGTATCCATTCAAATTATTCACTTTACAAGTCAGTGTACTATTGCGTATCCAGCCGAATTCCGTTTAACGTATCCATGTTCAAGTCAATTGTTCCGTTTAGCGTATCCAAGTGTGGTTTTACTCAAAAAAATAAAAGTTTTCAATTAGGAAAACCTACAATGGTGTGTGCGGGGTGCAAAATCACCATGTTGAACGCTCGGAAATTGATTTATTTCTCACTGAACGTCAACACATTCCTCGTCGAGCATGACATCCTTAAACCGTCAATACAGTGTGGACGATGCAGGAAAGGCGAAGCCAAACCGTGGACAATCGAGTTTTGTTTTACTGGTGTCGACAGCGCACGGAGAATGGGNCGAGGTTTGTTTTACTGGTGTCGACAGCGCATGGAGAATGGCACAAAATGCAATTTTAAAGTGTCGGCAAGACAGGGCAGTTTCGTGGGAGATTCAAATTTGTCGCCGGGCAAGATCATCGAGTTGTGTTTATTGTGGTGCCTGATCAAGTATCCCCGTCAGCAGACTATAGTAAACAAACTTCAGTGCTCAGGCAAGACAGTCGTCGCCTGGTCGAATTTCTGCAGCCAAGTGTGTATAGACTGGGTGTTAACTTACAGGAAACGAATCGGCAGGCCTGGCAAAATAGTTGAGATAGACGAATCAAAGTTGGATAAGCGTAAAAACCGCAAGGGACGAAAAGTTCACGGCCAGTGGGTTTTCGGGGGTGTGGAGAGAGGCGATCCTACTAATTTCTTCCTGGTGCCGGTGGAAACGAGGAACACCGCGACTTTAGTCAAATGTATTCGTGAATGGATCGTGCCGGGCACGACGATAATTTCAGACTGTTGACGAGGTTAGAGTAACTTGGACATGCACGGCTATCGTCACCTGCAAGTAAATCACCGGAAGGAATTGGTGTTCAGTGAAAAGAGTGAAATAGTTAACACCAGAAACAAACTAAAGTTGAGGCAGGGCGAAGCTTTAAGAGTACACACACAAAACATCGAACGAAGTTGGTGTTCGGTGAGGTATAGCATTCCATGTTTTGGTTTGACGGGAAAAGTCGTGGGCCGGCTACTTGGCAGAATACATTTGGAAAAAGAACCACCCATACGGGCAACGACTGCACTCTTTTCTAATCCACGCAGCTGCAATGCATGAGGAGACTCGTCACTTAGGAGACAACTGTGATGAAGGCAGCTCTCTTTTCGAAAGGTAAATTATTTGCATTTGCACATAAACTAAATGAACGGAGAAACGAAAAGTATATATATATATATATTTTCATTTTCAGATACATGCAAGGATGAGTGAAACAAAGGGTTAAAATGAAAATTACTTGCTATTTATGTCAGTTTAAATTTAGGTGACTTATTAAAAATTTAAGTGCTAAGGGCTAGATCTTTGTGGTGTATGATTAAAATGAATATGAGTAGTTGGTTTTCCCAGTAAAAAATTTTTAAGTGTGAAATACTTGCTGTTTATGGTGTAGGTTTAAAATGACTTGGTATTTAGGTACACAATAATTTGGTAGCACAAGGGAGGCCCGATTCAAACCCCCTTTGCTGATATATATTCAACTTTTTTGTACTTGATTACAAGTCTCACAACTGATTTTACCAGTAAAAAATTAAAGTATGATTGGCTGTTTGTAGTGTCTGTTGAAAATTAAAATGTTACTTGCTTGTTATTTACATCAGTTTAAAGTGTAAATGAGTTTTACTAGTAAAAATATTAAATTGTGAATTACTTGCTATTTGCATCAGTTTAAAGTTGGGTAAATTACTTGCTGTTTGTAATGTCAGTTTGAAATGAAGATGATTGGTTATTTCCATTAGTTAAAAATGTGAACGATTTTTGCTAGTAAAAAATTAAAGTGTTGATGTATAACTGTTTATGGTATCAGTTTAAAGTTGGGTGATTTGTTTGATTTTAAAATGTGATTGACTTGCTGTGTGTAATGTCAGTTTAAAGAGTGAATGTCTGTTTATTTAATTGCGAAATAATTTGGTAGCATAAGGGAGACACGAAACGTGCCCCCCTTGCTGATATATATTCAATTTTGTGTACTTGACTAGAAATATCACAACTGGTTTAGTTTAAAATGACAATGGCTAGTTTAAAATTAAAATGTATTTGACTTGCGGTGTGCGGTGTCTGTTTAAAATGAAAATGAGTAGTTATCTGCATCAGTTTAAAGTTGATTAAATTACTTGCTGTTTGTAATGTCAGTTTAAAATGAAAATGAGTAGTTAGTTTGCATTGTTTCCTACTATCATCACCAGCCTACTTAAATTGCGAGTGTGCTGGCGTGGTACATGAATCGTTATGTCAGGTTAAAGTTTAAATGAGAAGTTGTTTTAATCTATAAAACTAGGATGGCTGAGTGCAAACTTGTAAACTTGCAATTGCAATACCGAGCCAATATTCACAAAGCATTGGACAACTTTCAGTAGAATGAACAAAACGAAAAAGCCTGTGCATTTTAATAAGCCTGTGATTTCCTGTTGGCATCTCCAACCTACTTAAATCTCGAGTGCAGAGGCGTGAAGGCCTGGGAGGTTCTATAACTTCTACAACTTTCATAAAAACGAATAAAACGAAAGAGCCTCGCGAGTGCAAAGGCGATAATCTTGTAGAGGCCTTGGAGTTGCACAACACTATTTCCTGTTTTCCTCGTGATATGCTAACCATGTGGACACCTTGCAGTTTCTTTAAATTGCACAACTTTCATTAAAACAAACAAAACGAAAGATCCTTGCACAAACTCGTGATTCTGAGGCATTGATAAATTAAATGCGTTAATTATAATCTCTCACTGTAAGCCAGTGAAGGCTTTAGAGTTTCCATGTCTTGATTTTTTTTTTTTGCACTCATTATTAGTTACACAACTCATTTTACTAGCTGGTTATTGGTTTTGTGTTTAAAATGTAAATTAGTCGTTGTTGGGACGCAATAGGAAAATTTTAGCAAAAAGTCACTTCCGCACGGGGATACGCCCAGGGAAACAAATGTCAAAGTGACAAATTATTCCATTTTCAGTTTGGGTATGCCACAGGAAACAATTAGGTGTTTTTCGAAATTTTTTAAAAGGGAAATGAATACGTTAATCGAAACAAATGAGACATGGTGCCAATTTCCACCTGTCGGTTTGGATATGCAAACCCACTACTTTTCAATTCAGGTCGTTTTTCACGTGGATACACATAAAGAAACTTTTGGTAAAAACCAGGTAATTACAGGCAGGTTGGATACGCAGGGAGAAATTTTGCATTTGTTTTGGNACTTTTGGTAAAAACCAGGTAATTACAGGCAGGTTGGATACGCAGGGAGAAATTTTGCATTTGTTTTGGCCTTCTCCGGACTTAAGTTGGATATGAAATAGACGACTTTTTGGGTGGGTTTTGTTGTATCATTGGATACATAATATAGTGTTTTTTGGGTGATTTGGATACTGAATACGAAATATTCACCAAACCTTTTTATAAATATTATTTCTCTATACATAACAATTATTAAAAATAATACTTTCTTTATTATATTATATTTTTTTAAAGAACTTTGTTTATCTGGACTAAATGGGACCGAACGTTATCTGGATTAGAGCACATTTAGCAAATTTCACAATAGTGTGAAGTATACTACGAATTTATGTAAATAAAGAGCCAAAATATTACAGTACCATAAATACTTTACTGTGATTATCAGTTCAGATAAACTTGACATCAGGATTAAAAAAGGCGAAATAAACTAGGTTCTACTGTATTTTCATGCCTTCGTAACTAACGTTTGCGTAAAGCGGGTGTGGAACAAGTTACTGTCACCAAACAAATAATAAATAACGCTGGCTCGCATTTAACTCAAAACGTTTGGAATAAATCTGAAAATGATCAGTGCAGAAAATTGCTCGCATTTTATGGTACACACTGACTCAAATTCTCTCAGTTACGTTGGCAGCGATTTATGGAAAGAAGTTACATTTTTTAATGTCATATTAAAAGTGTTGCGTTTAATTTTTTTCACAATTAATTGACTTTAATTTACTTCCTGTTGATTTTTGGCACATAAACGCGAGAGTTTATATATTTATAACAACTTTACTTCCCTAACATCTTCGTAGTTATACTTTATTGAATCAAGAATAAAATCACAGAGGCCACTTCAAAGTCAATATTACAAATCAAGGAAGAAAAATAAGTCTTATAAGCAGTTTTTTCAAAAGTGCTCGGTTAACTGCAAACAGGCCATTTCAATTCGACCAGCAGACTGCGGCTGCAAGTTTGTCACGAAGAAATAATTTCTGTGTACATAAATTACTTGTTGTCAGCAGATACTTCAGATGACAGTATTTACATTTGAAACTGAAGATGAACCATAATGTAGTCTAATTTTGTGAGTTGCTCCCGCCTCCAGACAGAACCCACACGCATGAAACGCACCTGATGTTAATTTTTGCTCGCTGCTCTGCCATAAGGGCAGGCCTTTCCTTTTGCCCATCCTGAAGAGAGGATGAGGTGATGGATGGAATGGGGGAGGAGCGGCAGTGGAACAAAGATTGAGGAGAAAGCTGGAGCACCCCGAAAAAAAACCCCACACCGTAGAACGAGAAATCACCAGTCTGCCTCGTCCTTTGGCAGAACTTGGAATCCAGCGGTAGGATGGTTTCTACTTACTACTGAGCCAAACAGTGAGTTCCAGCTAATAAATATTTCATTTAAAAGTACAATAAACTATAATGTGTTTACTATAATATATTAAGATTTATAACTAAAATTATGTGAAATTGAGCAAATATCTGCAATCATTGATTACAATGCCATCACATGATTTCATCGATATAGGTAACTGAGGTTGTCACCCTTATTTTGCATTAAATGTNCATTGATTACAATGCCATCACATGATTTCATCGATATAGGTAACTGAGGTTGTCACCCTTATTTTGCATTAAATGTAATGATGCGGAAGTATATTCGGTTTTTAGAGACACATTATTAACAAATATGTCAAAGTTAACGGTGGCGGTCGTGTGTTATTACTCTCTCATCTACTGTCCTACAGAAATTCTCTCAAACAGTTTTTTTATTTCCAAGAAGTGGAATGCCTGATGGATACATAAAACGGTTAGATAGATAAAACTCATGATAGACAGATAATAGCTCACGGGTGCCGTCTAGCTGGAAATATTTAGCGTGTACAAAGCTTAGAAGGTGAGGGCGCTAAGAGTGACTTAGGCACACGTAGCGAATATCTGGTTGCCTTTACGTGTGAGGCATTGACTAGCATGTTATCTTTCTCACATCAACTCGCCTCTATAGTCAACCCTATCATATTATGGTGTATTTATAAAGACAAAGGTGTGTCACTGGCCCCTATGCTAAGCAGCATACACCGTAAGTTTCATATTTAAAATTATTGTAAATAAATATTGTAAAAATTATTGNGCCCCTATGCTAAGCAGCATACACCGTAAGTTTCATATTTAAAATTATTGTAAATAAATATTGTAAAAATTATTGTTAATGAATAGCCTTTTTTCACTTTAAATAATTTACATAGTGATGGAAGTAGAAACCAGAAACTAGTATTCAGACGTGAACTTTTTCTAAAATGCTATTTGTAAGTAGACGCCGCTCTAAAAGTTTTTAAATACAACTATAGGGCTGAAACTCTGCGCTCTGTGGGTCTGGGCCAATGGCGCCCTTAGGAGCCACACAAAGATCTCGTCATGTACACTGCAAAATTTAACATACGGTACAGGAGGACTAGGTATGTTTCAGTGCATGTTTCGCCAACACCCCCACACTGTTAAAACATAGTATACTTCTAGTTACTTCCAAATTCGACGAAGCCCAGCTGAAATTCTACTTTCAGTCTATATCTTCGCCTCATAAAAAAAAAAAAATTGACGAAATCTATAAAATTACACCAAAGGGACAATGCACCGCATTCGTACGCACTCAGTCTAGTAACATTTCCCNCTATAAAATTACACCAAAGGGACAATGCACCGCATTCGTACGCACTCAGTCTAGTAACATTTCCCATGATAACTATTTATTACTTGGCATTATAAAAAAACCTAATAACTCTCTTATTTTATTCACATTAACTATAAACGAAATATTATAATTTATAAACAAAATATTGGCAAAAGTTCAATTTGATAAAAAATAAGATACTTTTATGTTGTGACAATTGACATATTTGGTAAACAACCGGACGTTTCATACATGGGGTGATAATTCACAGGATTGATTAAAAAAGTGTGAAGATACCGCGAACAGACTATATCAAATGTCACTGTTTACAGAAATTGCTGGGCGGTACCACTGCATCATTTCAGGTGTATACGATTTTGTGCTTCAGCCAGTGAAATCTACTCTGGGATGGTCAAGGTTGAAATGAAATCGTCAATACGCAATCAACTATTATGCAGAAGATTTTCAGATACTAGTGAAAATCTGGAGTCACTACTTGAAACCGCGCGTCTACACGTGAATTGTACATGGTGGTTGTAGCAGCGAGAGCGCATCTTGCACGCGTGTGAAAGCCAACTATATTGCACCTTCTCACTCACGAAAATACTATACACATCATCCAGGGCGGGCTATTGGGATAAATTTTGCGTCGGTACTAATCTAATATGATGTTTCAAAACTGACGTCCTTAGATGAGGTGGTGTTTGAAACCACAAGTTACTTGGCAGGTTAGTTAAATTTAGTAATTTAAGCTTTGGATTACTTGATTTTGTATACTTTGGATTAGTTGAATTTTAGTAATTTATACTTTGGATTAGTTGATTTTTTTATTTTTGATGATTTTGTTGGTGACAAATAAATGCCACACTAATATATTCTTACATTTGGTAATGAAAGCCGAAATCGCCTACAACATCTGTCAAACGTATAGTTTCGGGAATAACGGTTTTAAGATTTTAAGTCACTGTGTTTATGAAATCTTTATAGGGTGTTATCGGTTACTTGAGTACTTTCGAAATTAATCTTTGACAAATGTATCTGCCCCTACCTGCATACTTTACTTTAACAGACACAATGAGTGACCTGCGCCCAGTAAAGATGGTAAAAACGGAGGAAAAGTTGCTCCATGTTTTAACGCTGACTTACAGTAAAAGTGCTAGGTAAATATTTGCGAATACTGAAATTATTTATTTTGCTTTCAGTTTTTAATTCATATCGGCGTAAAAATGAGGTAATTCATAAAATATTTTCTTTTCTAATAGTTTCACAGTTTCACTTGACCGACGCATGAGCAAAGTTCTTAAGCCGATGGCAATGTAAATTTAACATATGGCGGACGAGTATAGAATGCGCATACAAGTAGATTTTAGGAAGAGCTTTCAAAAGTGCTAACTTTACCGTGAACGGCCTGTTAACATTTCNGAATGCGCATACAAGTAGATTTTAGGAAGAGCTTTCAAAAGTGCTAACTTTACCGTGAACGGCCTGTTAACATTTCTATTTTGTAACGAATCCGTTAACGCGGACAAGCAACGCAAACTGCAGCGACGTTTCGGTATTCAGGCCAGGGAAAGAATTCAAAACACGTTGCAACAATTATACAGTATTACCGAAAAGTTTTTTTCTGATTACAAACTTTATTTTTGCCCCCTATACGTAAGACAGGGATGTGAAACCGGTGCCAAAATGTTGGCAAATCAACCAAGTTAGTAGTTGTAACAGGACAACGTATCAGTAAGCCTCCACGTGAGCACCCTTGGTAGCACGTTGCACATCTAGTCGATATTAAATTTCTGTGCATACATTAGCCAACATCACAGCAGCGTGGAGACCAAGCTGTCGGGCCATCACGACCTGTCCATCGTCCAGGAAAAGTCGTATCAAAATAGGCACGAACCTCCAAACCCCAAAAAGGCGGTTCACCGTCTTGTTAAAAAATTACATCTGGGTGATATTCAAGAAACTGAGGAACAGCAAACAATTGCAACATGCCCAGATACATTGGAGAGACAGAAAAAGAAACACGTTTGAGATAGCCATTATCGCCCTCAATACGTTATAACATTTCGACTGCAAAGTCATAACAACGCATGTTGTCATTTGGCAATAAAGCCTGACCAATTTGCACTTTGCATGCACAAAACAATAACCGTTTGTGTAAGATATCATGCAGATAACGTTTTGGCATCTGTAATTCACGTGAGGACCTACAGAAAGATTTCTTGGGACTTTGCACAAATGTCTCATTACTTCCACCCTTTCAGCTGAGGATGATGGTCGGCCAGTTTTCGGTAAGTCAGCAACAGATCTTATGTGTTATTGAACTTGTCATACCACGACTTAATGCTCTTGAAATCGGGCGGCATCTTTCCATACGTTGTCTGAAATTTCCTCTGCACTGTTATTAGTGGCCGGTACTCGTGTGACAGAGGACAAAATTAGCTCTTACTGATTTGTGAACATGTAACGTTTCCTGGACACTGCAACTACTCCACTACAGCCACGTTACTGAAACCTGCAGCAAAAAACTTGGTTAGTTTTCCAACATTTTGTCACCATTTTCACATCTCTATCTTACATATAGCGGATATTATTAGTGTTCGTAATCAGGAAAGACTTTTTGGGCATTCTGTAGTTTGTAAAACCTAGTACCAAAACGCTAGAGGATCTCCTCTTCAGGCGGCACGCTATTCAAGACAATTACCTCACCAGAAACTATATAACGCTTGGAAAAACTTTGAACGGGGCTTGTCTGAAGACCCATGCCGAGAAGAATAACCTTCATGGTGAAACTTGGCGTGCCACTCGTCGCTTCCCGCCACAATATTCAGCCTACGACAACGGTACTTACAAGTTAGTCATATTCGAGTGGCTCATCAAGAATACCACACACCTCCCCCACCAAAAGCTTATGTTTATTGTATTCTTGAGTTAATTAGGACAAATCACTGTAGAGTATTGGCTATAACCGCAATACTCAGCTATAGAGAAATACAAATGAGGAAATAATGCGCAGAAGTTTAAAACGCGTCGGGCGCGTTGGTAGAATGTTGTCGCCGCACGAAGGTGCCGAGAGTGGCTGGGCGAGAGATGCTCGGCGTGTGCGTATTGCCTGTCGAAGAAACGTAAGTCGCGCAACGCGGTATTTAACAGCGTGGTAGTAAGGACTAATGTTGTCGGTTTGGTATGTATAGCACCAGCAGTAAAGTAGTTTCCCTGCCTCCAATGGCGAGCATCCGGTTGAGTTCTCTTCTACACTGCCTGCTCTACGTTCCCTCCCTCAAAACTGAGCGAAGATTGCTTCCTCATTTGAACTTTTATATACCACAAACCTTTCGTAGTGAAACATATATACGCAACCTCAGAACTCCCTAGTATAAACTAAATAAACACGACAATATGTGCGGTGAATCTCGCGGAATCTTCAGTTCCCTTGTCGCGGCTTCAGTGGCCGGTGTTTTTCCGAGCCTCGAGATTGCGCGGAAGTGACGATAGTGCGGAAGGAGGGGAGCATTTTTGGCGTAGGTCGTGGCGACAGCTCCCGGCTCCTGTCCCGTTGGAACGAGAATGCGCGGGCGAGAGAGACGGCGGAACTGCCAGGAGCAATTCGGAAGTCTCCCGCAGCCCAAGAATGTTTATGATAAATGTCGCGGGTAAAAGGTCGCTCAGCTGAGGAGACAGAGAGAAAGAGATGGGGAGAGGGAGAGGAGATGGGAAAGGCGCGTGAAGCGGGAGAAGGGATAAAAGAGGCGCCGGTAGAAGAGGAAGGAAAATGTAAATGCTGGGGGAGGCCGCGAGGTAAAAATCCGTCAGCGGCGCAGGAGCTGGAACAAGTATCTTTTGTTTCTGAATTAATTTCTGACGGCGGAGGATAAACTTTTCCGAGATCCTGGTAATGTCATCAGAACAAACAGGCCATGAATAAGGATCGAGTGATGAATTTCATATCTGTTGGATAAAGGGAGTGAATCGCTGAATCAATGACACGCTTTTGGATCGCAGTATAGAAATGCTGGGTCGTGGTTCACTCATCCACCTTCTGCGATGAAGTACGAGCGTACTAAGGTGTTCTGTTGTTCTCTANAAATGCTGGGTCGTGGTTCACTCATCCACCTTCTGCGATGAAGTACGAGCGTACTAAGGTGTTCTGTTGTTCTCTAAATCTGAACTGTCTGATATGTGAAGATAAGATATAAATTTAAGTATGTTCGTTGTTGTAAATAGGAAATTGGCTGTCTCTGTGGCCAAGGATAATAGGTTAATCCTCGANTAAATTTAAGTATGTTCGTTGTTGTAAATAGGAAATTGGCTGTCTCTGTGGCCAAGGATAATAGGTTAATCCTCGAGCCACGATGTCTTGGGATTGATTCAAGGATAAACCATGGATATGTCAACCACTTTTGGGTTGAAGTTCAGGCGAAGATTCTCATACCAACCTAATTAGCCTAAAGGCCTAAAACGACGGTAGAATTATTATCCAGTGACACAAAGAGCAGATCCAAATAAATTATTAAATAAAATTATTTTCAAAATATTTGTCAACTCTTACAAATGAGACTTCTGCAGTAGGATTGATATAAAGTAAAATGGAAGAGTTGGTTTATACAGAATACGCCAAATGAATAACTACAGTAAGTTGCGATTATGATAATGATTCTATAATTGAAATTATTTGACTCAATGAATCAATATTATGAACCGGGTAAAAGTTTAATATTAATGTTACCTTAATTCGTACACTAATAAAATGTTCCATTTCAAATAAATTCCAAGATTTTTCTATCTGTTTGTGGTACCCAAAACTATTTCCTTATTTGCGAGTGATATGAACTAGTTTTAAATGTACTAAAGTACTTAAACGATCAGAATATCAAGTCAGTTAACGATTATTGCCTGCAGTTTACTGAGTTAAATATTTACACAACTACCTATTTTTGTATAGAGTAGGCAATGAGAACATTTGAAGAATTTATAAAAAATATTTCATCTGGTGATTTTTCTTGGTTTTCCATCCACGTTAATATCTGAATGTGATAATATAGTATGTAATATAAGGCCGTTTTGGTATTTCTTTAAATATTATTTTTAACTCTATTCGTCATATNATGTGATAATATAGTATGTAATATAAGGCCGTTTTGGTATTTCTTTAAATATTATTTTTAACTCTATTCGTCATATCAGTGTACACTAATTAATGATTTTCTATAGGAACACAGTAAAGGGCAGGGACACGTAGAACTATGCACTGTTAAAATTTTTCGTATATTTACAGACACTTTTACGGAAATATACAGTAAGTATACGAAACACAATCNAAATTTTTCGTATATTTACAGACACTTTTACGGAAATATACAGTAAGTATACGAAACACAATCCGTAAAGACGAAATACGGAGATGGGTTCCGTAAATACAATATACGGAAAGTCTCCGTATTTCCTATTCGCTTCAGGTTCCGGTGACGAACAATGTCGAATCTACACGAAGCTTTCTTCGCCACTGTAACGAGAAAATAAGTTTCTATGGCAGTCACGATATTCACGCCACTTAGACATATTCCTTCAAACATAAAAAAATTGCATCAGGTGTCTGTAACAGTAAGCAACTATTAAACTACACAAACATAACAGAAAATAAAAAAGTTGCTTAGGTCATTACATCATATACCACAATTATGCCTGCAATGGTACAATAAGAATGCAGGCTAGCGNATGTGATAATATAGTATGTAATATAAGGCCGTTTTGGTATTTCTTTAAATATTATTTTTAACTCTATTCGTCATATTAGTGTACACTAATTAATGATTTTCTATAGGAACACAGTAAAGGGCAGGGACACGTAGAAATATGCACTGTTAAAATTTTTCGTATATTTACAGACACTTTTACGGAAATATACAGTAAGTATACGAAACACAATCCGTAAAGACGAAAAATGGAGATGGGTTCCGTAAATACAATATACGGAAAGTCTCCGTATTTCCTATTCGCTTCAGGTTCCGGTGACGAACAATGTCGAATCTACACGAAGCTTTCTTCGCCACTGTAACGAGAAAAGAAGTTTCTATGGCAGTCACGATATTCACGCCACTTAGACATATTCCTTCAAACATAAAAAAATTGCATCAGGCGTCTGTAACAGTAAGCAACTATTAAACTACACAAACATAACAGAAAAAAAAAGTTGCTTAGGTCATTACATCATATACCACAATTATGCCTGCAATGGTACAATAAGAATGCAGGCTAGCGNAAAAAAAGTTGCTTAGGTCATTACATCATATACCACAATTATGCCTGCAATGGTACAATAAGAATGCAGGCTAGCGGTTAGAAAACATGAAGTAAAGAAAACTGTCGAGGAAATTTACAGAAATGTTCCGTGTATTCCTGGAAAGTTCTATGAAATTTACGGAAAGTCCGTTTTTGAAAAACAACGTGTCCGTAATTTTACGGAGTGTTTGTGAAGATTTCTGGAGAATTTTTTCCCGGCACCTTTCCGTAAAATGAGTGAGAATTTTTTAAACAGTGCGGTAACCAGTGCGCTTGTTGCTTGCGCTTGACGGCACTTGTTTCAACCACTTGAGGGCGGCCACGTAAGAAGTTGGAATAGAGCTCATTTCGCGCGTAGCTTATTGCGAGAAGAAATGTCTTTAAATAAATGAAAGCAGTTACAATCACACTTTATCAGCTATTATTGTGGGTATTTCATTCCAGTGCTTGTCAACGTATTGTCCGTTAGCGTCTTTCTTTACTCGTTTTTCCGAAATCGTTATTATTTTTTCCTTTTAATTGCAAACTAGAGAAGCTAATTTATCTTCATCGATCATTGTTGGAGTTATGGTACTGAAATGATGATATAATGGTATAAAAGTAACACAATCAACAACCAAAATTGGTAACAGGAAAGAACATTGTCGATGGGTTGGCGTTTGCTAAATTAATAAGCTCCGAAAAAAACATAAAAACATGTATACGCTCTTTACGGTAAAGAAAGCTTTTTTTTAAGACAGTTCTAATTTTTCTTTTCGGCCAATTTTTATCTTTTCTCTGCTGTTAATATAAACATATCTATGCGGCTAATAAAAAACAGTGTATTCATTTTACAACTCTCAAAAGTTAACGTTTGAGGTTGCAATGAAATATATTTATTAGTGGTTAATGCCTTTTGGGAGTGCCTTAAAAAGTTCTCACATTACCGTGAATGACCTATACAACATACTTGTTTGCTTTTCGGCACTGGCAGCCAGCGTTAACAAGTTCGGACACACTTTCTCTGCATGCGGACGCGTTTGAAACAATACTCAAGTTCATCCACGCTTGTCGGCGCCGGTTTGCCAGCGCTGGAAAAAAAAAAAAAACAATTCTACGTATCTGTACCCTAATGGAAAATAGTATAACAGTACATTATCGTTGGTAATAGAGACACGTTCTATTTAGAGATTCGCTTCTGTGTCACTAGTTGGATGTACAACTGCACCTCAGAATACAAGAATACCTCGAAAAATATATCGGCCAAGGGCAACATCCGCCACTTTGCCCACGTGCGAAAATAGAAAGTTGCCTTGCCGGGAGTAGAACTTATTTCGTCATGGTGGCAGGCAAGCAGTCTGTCTACTACACAACTGCAGCTCTGTTATAACGAGATGTAGCTGCTTTACCTGCCGAAATACTGCCTGCACCAAGAGATATTGGTTGTCTTTAAAACATCAGCATTCGATTGTAACAAACGAAATTGCTGCCTAGTCATGTAAAACNCCAAGAGATATTGGTTGTCTTTAAAACATCAGCATTCGATTGTAACAAACGAAATTGCTGCCTAGTCATGTAAAACAACAACAAATTTAATATTCATATATGAATGTATATGTATGTATGTATGTAGTGAGAATAGTTGTTCCCTTCATTCCTGCGGGATTTTATAGCCCACGACAGGAAGTTATTAATATCTTCATACTCTTTACAAAATTTTAAAGTGCATAAACCATCTTTTTATTATTCTTTAATAGGTTTCTAGTATTGAAAAATTTTACCGCCGTACGGCGATTAAAATTTCCAAANCCAAGAGATATTGGTTGTCTTTAAAACATCAGCATTCGATTGTAACAAACGAAATTGCTGCCTAGTCATGTAAAACCACAACAAATTTAATATTCATATATGAATGTATGTATGTAGTGAGAATAGTTGTTCCCTTCATTCCTGCGGGATTTTATAGCCCATGATAGGAAGTTATTAATATCTTCATACTCTTTACAAAATTTTAAAGTGCATAAATCATCTTTTTATTATTCTTTAATAGGTTTCTAGTATTGAAAAATTTTACCGCCGTACGGCGATTAAAATTTCCAAANTCATCTTTTTATTATTCTTTAATAGGTTTCTAGTATTGAAAAATTTTACCGCCGTACGGCGATTAAAATTTCCAAAGTTAATTATGTTATATGTGTTTGGTTTAATATTTCCTATGTTGTTTTTATCTTACGTTGTATTTGTTAATCGTATGTGAATTAATTAATACCTAAATAATCTTGTTGCAATTTGTTTCTTTTTTAACTTTGCTTGTTTATTGGGTATATTAATTATATTTGTAATGAGTTTTGTGCAAAAGAATTAATTTATTCAATAACGTAATTTGAGGGTACAATATATTCTACGGAAATTAATTTTTTTCCCTACCTCAGAAGCCATTTAAAAGGGCAGAATATTAAATTAGCAGCCAATCGGGACAGCACGCACTGGCAAATGTATGAATTGTAATATTTTGTTTTGAATACCAACATAAAATTTATGCAGCGTTGAAACATTTTGACCTCCCTCATTTAGTATTTTATAAGTCCTTTTGTGTAGGCTACTGTAATGAATATAAATAAGTGGTAATTTACAGCTATTTCGTGTTAAAAACTGGGTGCACGAAGGAAATATGTGTTCGTGCTTTGTCTGAAGAAGAAAAACCTCTGAATTTAAATATTTTGGACCGATAATTAGACTTTTTTAATAAGCCCAGAACATATTTATTTAGATAATATTCTCGAAGGACCTGGCATCTAACAAAGTTTCGTGGCGAAAGAAAAGTTTCAGGTTCTCATTTTTACACCAAAGATTATTCTTTTGGGCGTGGAAATGGCTAAATCGGGTGTTTTCAGTATCATATTTAAGTAGAAGGAAATAGCCGAGTTGGGCGAACGAGTGTGTGGGTTTTCTCATAGTGCTCCCATATTTTTAACATTTTAAATACATTTTGTGTAGATAGCCTTCTGTGGGCACACGCTTTACTGTAAAATAATCGCTTTTATAAGGAAAAAAAGGCAGTTGACGTTCTGACACCATGAGGTGAACATCGATTTGGAAGCACTCTCTTCTCATACCACGAAGATGAGTTGTGAATTCGAAGGCCTGACAATAAACTTCAACAATCATGGAGCCGCAAACTGCATCATCATCCCCACCACACGATTGTCGTCAGTGCCGAGTCTGCAATAGAGTGTTCACCTCTGACTCGAAATGCTCAGTCACATGAGAGAACCATCTGTACGAAGAGCCCACCGCACCCACCACAAATAAGCACCACATGCTTCACAATCAGCTCTGTGCGCTCCGCAATCAGATCCGCTCGATCCACAATGAGTAGTCAGCACTGAGGAGTTAGCACTGAGGAGTCAGCTATGAGGAGTCAGCTCTGAATAGTCATCATTGAGGAGTCAGCTCTGTGTATTCATCACTGAGGAGTCAGTTATGAGTAGTCATCAATGAGGTGTCAGCTATAAGGAGTCAGCTCTGAGGAGCCAACTCTGAGTAGTCATCATTGAGGAGTCAGATCTGTATAGTCATAACTGAGGAGTCAGCTATGAGTAGTCATCACTGAGGAGTCAGCACCGAGAAGTCAGCTCCGAGGAATCAGCTCTGAGAAGTCAGCTCTGAGGAGTCAGCTTTAAGGAGTCAGCACTGTGCAGTAGTAGTACAAGTGTTTGAATTCACATATGCTTGAAGACAATGCAAACCACTGACCATGTGCAATCGTGTATGTCGTGTATGACTACATGAAAACCTCCATCGATCGCTCGACAATTACATAGAAAACAATGTTGTTACTATGCCAAGATCTTCAGTAAAAGTTGTNCGGGACTTCCCGGGGTTATTTCTCAGGGTGTGAATACAGCGCAATTCCTATCCCATGTACCCGTCACGCGTCAAAGTTGTAATGCACGATGCCATGAAAAGAGCGTATGTTCAAAGAAACCGACTTCCAGAATACTAACATGCGATATNAAAGTTGTAATGCACGATGCCATGAAAAGAGCGTATGTTCAAAGAAACCGACTTCCAGAATACTAACATGCGATATGCGCAGTGCAACATTTGGTAGAAGCGATAATTTAAAGACAAACATTGGTACGTGTAAAGATAACGCACCTTTGCTTGACTCGAGACAACATGCATTGACTTCGTTACCTCCTGTTAATACATTACATAAAATGTTCGCAGACGAAGAGGGAACTCGTGTGAGGTAGTGCTACGACAATGGGCACATGCAGTTTATGCAAGGTGATACGAAGAAGAACCGCACCAAGATCTGAAAGTATTCGTCTTTTGAGAGCCAGCAAGTGATGTCGTCAATACTCCCTGCTGCATCGATGGGCACTGATTCAACANAAAGTATTCGTCTTTTGAGAGCCAGCAAGTGATGTCGTCAATACTCCCTGCTGCATCGATGGGCACTGATTCAACAGACGATTATGATGACGGAATGAGAGTCCTATGAGGAATTGCAGAGTCTGTATGTGCGGAATGTACACTTGCAAGTTGTTTGTGTGAAGTCGATGAACTTAAAAATAAACGATCGTCGGCTCCAAATACTTATGACGACCATGCGACTCCTACGAAGAAAAGTAAACTTGATATTGAGGATGAAACCGGAGTCAAATTCGACCCCTTTCATATCATGTTTTACTTGTACTATATGTTGATGTCCATCGGCCTTGCTAATATTTTATTTGTGTGTGGAAGTACTACTATTACAGTTACTCTTTATCCATACGCTCTTCTCCTCTTTATTAGTATCTTAACTTTTTAATAATAAATGTCATTTATTTTCTGCTTATACTATGTGCTGGTGTCCAGCGTACTTATTGACATTTTAATAATTAAGAGCTTATCCACGCGCACAGCTAACTACAATAAATTATTTTCAGAGAAAAACATTTGTATGAAAACAGGTACTAGTATAACCGTCCTCATTTGTAGACATTAACTAAGAACTGTATCAAAAACAGAAACGTAACTATATAGTTGTAACATAAGTTAGCTTTTATATACTGCCCAAGATAATTAATAATTGACAAAGACAGTTTAGAAATAAATGAGATTTAAATCACGTTTAAATACACAAGCTTCCAAGGTTGGCCACACCCAGAAATAAACAATAATTATAATAAAACCAGAATCAAACTCACAGTTTAATTTTAAATAACTATAATCTGCATTAACTATTAGGGCCTTCTTATTTATTAAAAGTAAAATTTTATATAATGTGTTTCGACAAGCTGTGAATGCATTTTCTTAATAAATTCCCTGGTAAGTTTCAGTTAAACGGTACCGCACGTTCCATGTCAATAGTAACCAGCAGTGATGTCACAACAAACCCCCCCTCAACCCTAGTTCTTCTGGAGGTCGGCGCAAGCAACGCCCACGAGAACACCTGTTCTGACGTCACGGGCAACGACCTCAGCATCGCACTCACAGCCATTCCCCGCCATCGGCACTAGCGTTTACTGCAGCTCGCGAGCCATACGTAACATTATTTACAGGTAACCAGCAGTTTTCATATTTTACACACACCACTCTCACTGCACCCTGCAGGTTACAGTAACGCGTACATAACCACATGTGTCATCAACTAAATAAAAATTTAATATTATAACTCGCAGGAGGCCTCCAGTAGGTATCAATCATTGTACATTATATATTATAACTAAAGTAAAAAAAAAATAATTTTCCAAATACTATAAATTTCATTATTTTCACTAATGGAATACTGTATAATATACGTAACTTTCATAACATATAGACGTTTCACATATAATATAACATTGAAGAATGGTCATAGTAGAAAAAAAATGATGCCATTAAGAAGTAAATTTTGATATTAGCAGTAGTGGNGACACACCCAGAAATAAACAATAATTATAATAAAACCAGAATCAAACTCATAGTTTAATTTTAAGTAACTATAATCTGCATTAACTATTAGGGCCTTCTTATTTATTAAAAGTAAAATTTTATATAATGTGTTTCGACAAGCTGTGAATGCATTTTCTTAATAAATTCCCTGGTAAGTTTCAGTTAAACGGTACCGCACGTTCCATGTCAATAGTAACCAGCAGTGATGTCACAACAAACCCCCCCTCAACCCTAGTTCTTCTGGAGGTCGGCGCAAGCAACGCCCACGAGAACACCTGTTCTGACGTCACGGGCAACGACCTCAGCACCGCACTCACAGCCATTCCCCGCCATCGGCATTAGAGTTTACTGCAGCTCGCGAGCCATACGTAACATTATTTACAGGTAACCAGCAGTTTTCATATTTTACACACACCACTCTCACTGCACCCTGCAGGTTACAGTAACGCGTACATAACCACATGTGTCATCAACTAAATAAAAATTTAATATTATAACTCGCAGGAGGCCTCCAGTAGGTATCAATCATTGTACATTATATATTATAACTAAAGTAAAAAAAAAATAATTTTCCAAATACTATAAGTTTCATTATTTTCACTAATGGAATACTGTATTATATACGTAACTTTCATAACATATAGACGTTTCACATATAATATAACATTGAAGAATGGTCATAGTAGAAAAAAAATGATGCCATTAAGAAGTAAATTTTGATATTAGCAGTAGTGGAGATTTAAATTTTTGTTTGTAAAATGCAATACATTCTCTAAGTAGATATCACTCTCTTATTATCATTATTCATAAATTTTATAGTAAAAAGGCAACATTCTTGTCAAAATTTGTTTTTGCTGTTTTTAAATACTACTAGTATATTCTAAAATACGTGTCATAACATTGTTAGTATAAGTATACCCTTATCCCCCCACCCTCTTAAGTATTGAAACGAAGTAGAAAAGCAGCTGCAAATTCCTCTTTACTTTTTCAAACATTTGATTTAAATAAATTAAGCAACTAAATAACATTCTACGTTTCGATATCATCCTATCCATATTATACCACCGTGACGTCACGAACACTTCAGTAGATTAGTTTAGATTATATTGTTTTGTTCTGTACAGTGTTTTACCGCACGTATTTTTACAGCAACTGTATAATTATGTACAACCCAAAACAATTAATTTGTCGGGGTAGAGCACTTAGGTATTCCTAGTTCAATACTTTTGCATTTCAATTTGTTTCTATTGTAATTATTAATACACTGTTTTGAAATTTCAGTCCTTCCAAATAATTTATTGTAATGAACGGTTCACGCCACATAGTGTTAGTGTTAGGGACTTACAACCTCAGGAATGGATGACGCGTTCGCGAACCACCCGCGAGGCGTCTGCCGCGTCCGCGTGGAAGACAACTTTGCACACCCCAGAGGAAATGAAGTTCATGGCTCGCAGNAATAAAAAGGCAACATTCTTGTCAAAATTTGTTTTTGCTGTTTTTAAATACTACTAGTATATTCTAAAATACGTGTCATAACATTGTTAGTATAAGTATACCCTTATCCCCCCCACCCTCTTAAGTATTGAAACGAAGTAGAAAAGCAGCTGCAAATTCCTCTTTACTTTTTCAAACATTTGATTTAAATAAATTAAGCAACTAAATAACATTCTACGTTTCGATATCATCCTATCCATATTATACCACCGTGACGTCACGAACACTTCAGTAGATTAGTTTAGATTATATTGTTTTGTTCTGTACAGTGTTTTACCGCACGTATTTTTACAGCAACTGTATAATTATGTACAACCCAAAACAATTAATTTGTCGGGGTAGAGCACTTAGGTATTCCCAGTTCAATACTTTTGCATTTCAATTTGTTTCTATTGTAATTATTAATACACTGTTTTTGAAATTTCAGTCCTTTCAAATAATTTATTGTAATGAACGGTTCACGCCACATAGTGTTAGTGTTAGGGACTCACAACCTCAGGAATGGATGACGCGTTCGCGAACCACCCGCGAGGCGTCTGCCGCGTCCGCGTGGAAGACAACTTTGCACACCCCAGAGGAAATGAAGTTCATGGCTCGCAGGGCCACTGCAACCACACAGAATAACGTTTTTTGGCCAACCTTGCCCGAGGACTACACGAAAGCAATTGGCAGTTCCTTATACCTAGCTTATCCATCTACTATAATCCCTTTCAAAAATTTTCCTACGGTAGCGAAGAGGACTTCAACACGATCCATACTCCTACTGCCACAAGATGAATCCCGCAACTCCCAATCNCGTCTACTATAATTCCTTTCAAAAATTTTCCTACGGTAGCGAAGAGGACTTCAACACGATCCATACTCCTACTGCCACAAGATGAATCCCGCAACTCCCAATCATCTACATAATCCACACGGACTCTAGGGTGAGATGAGGGCATCTCGCTAGTGAACATTGGGGGATATGTTATGAAGTGATCAAGCCTTAGCTGAATGGCCTGCTTGATCACACCTTCAAACATAGAACCAGGGCACGAGCGTGATTGCAATAACACCTTGCGAAAGAGAGTTACAGAAACATTTTCCACCTGCCAGCAAACGGGACCAAAAATATTAAACAACTCGCCCGATATAGGCCAGCGTAACACTGGGAGCGGCGCCTTTTGTCATCGNCATCTACTATAATCCCTTTCAAAAATTTTCCTACGGTAGCGAAGAGGACTTCAACACGATCCATACTCCTACTGCCACAAGATGAATCCCGCAACTCCCAATCATCTACATAATCCACACGGACTCTAGGACGAGATGAGGGCATCTCGCTAGTGAACATTGGGGGATATGTTATGAAGTGATCAAGCCTTAGCTGAATGGCCTGCTTGATCACACCTTCAAACATAGAACCAGGGCACGAGCGTGATTGCAATAACACCTTGCGAAAGAGAGTTACAGAAACATTTTCCACCTGCCAGTAAACGGGACCAAAAATATTAAACAACTCGCCCGATATAGGCCAGCGTAACACTGGGAGCGGCGCCTTTTGTCATCGGGGCAGCGGACCAAGAAAACGTGGAGATGGGTGTGTCCGGCCGTCGTTAACCGCCTCCTAGAATAAGCCTCTGGCAACTTGAGTAAGTTGGGGACTTTCCAATTAGATTGTAATAGAAGCTGCGTGGTGTAATAAAACTAAATATAATTAATTAGCATACTGGTACTCCATTTAAGCTCCACCGAAAAATATTCACTTAAATAGTTATTTTATAATACCTATGCTCAATAAANAGTTGAGCAAGTTGGGGACTTTCCAATTAGATTGTAATAGAAGCTGCGTGGTGTAATAAAACTAAATATAATTAATTAGTATACTGGTACTCCATTTAAGCTCCACCGAAAAATATTCACTTAAATAGTTATTTTATAATACCTATGCTCAATAANCATACTGGTACTCCATTTAAGCTCCACCGAAAAATATTCACTTAAATAGTTATTTTATAATACCTATGCTCAATAAACCACATCTTATAATGTTGTGCTCTACCTAATCATCATTATTTAACTACACCCAAAGCCCCTTTCAGGTATGAATTGACTTAAAAGCTAATTTGTAACAATATGGCTCCTAATCTCCATTCAGATTCACGAGTTGCCACTGCTTTCTACCTTTCTTTTTTGCTTCTTTGTTCCACATAGCTCTCCATGACTATATCCACCACTGTATCTGTGCTAGAAGCAGAAAGAGCAAGATTACGTTTTTCGATTATGGAATTCGATAGACGCAAGATTATGCAGTTTTTTTTNTGCTAGAAGCAGAAAGAGCAAGATTACGTTTTTCGATTATGGAATTCGATAGACGCAAGATTATGCAGTTTTTTTTTAGATCAAAAACTATTCTACTGACTTTGCGAGGACTCTCGTGAGTGTTATTGCTTGTTACACTCTAAGTNTTTTTTTTAGATCAAAAACTATTCTACTGACTTTGCGAGGACTCTCGTGAGTGTTATTGCTTGTTACACTCTAAGTTCGAATCAGTGATATAAATCAGTGAAATAACATTAACTGAAAGTCAGTTGCTGACTGGCCAATCAAGGAAATGAACTGGGAACAAGTGACTTATGGCAGTGGAATTCTTGACATTCAGTGGGAATCGCATATAAATCCGTGAAATTAAGCCATCATATTAATCCGTTATCAGCCACTAATTATCAGTAGCTCAATTCTCACTGTTTTCAATAATTTGGCTCAATTCTCACTGTTACAGATTTAGAGTGTAAAGTTTGGATTTCAATGTAAACTTATAATACTTCAGTTAATCTAATTCAGTCGACATACAAATAATGAAGGGTAATTACTACAGTTTACTTTGCTTAGTGAACCGTGACTAATATTAAGGGTATCTTTAAGCCTCCAATCCATGGTCATATTGGCCCTTGCCGATGAATACAATTTTTTGCACTGAGAGGAAGATTNGTATCTTTAAGCCTCCAATCCATGGTCATATTGGCCCTTGCCGATGAATACAATTTTTTGCACTGAGAGGAAGATTTAGTTACAGATACCAAATAAATTTGTTTGAAAGGTATTTGTTCCCAATAAACAATTTTTAATTCGCTGAACCAAACAGTTTTTGCTCCAATAAGCTCCATTCGTTTTTTTAAACCAATTTGTTTTCAAATAATTTTTTGAGCTGGACAATTGTTTGATTGTTCCAACATCATCGATACGTATTTAGTACACACAACCATTTTACAAGCACGTAGGAATAATGAGTATGGTTCCCGTAAACATGATACATCTCGTGGTAGGTTCAAATGATAATTCGTTTGACATTTATATGTGAAATAGCTTCTTGTTAGGTATTTACCAAACAATAATTATTTCGTGCTTACTTGAACAGAAAAAGGACAGTATTGTAAACATGCTTATACGCGTGTTACCGTTAGAAACTTTTAGTTGGTATTATCTTTTCAAATTATTTAAAATAACCATGCTAGGATTAAACCAGGAAACTCTATGTCATAAATTTCATCGTACGATTTTTTTTTTAACTCGTAAGTCTGATAACACATTTATTACTTAAAATTTTCTTGAAGTATTAAATTTGTTCCGTACAACCTAGTTATTCCGTCAACGACCATACATGGAGTAATAAAATACAACACATTGCAGGTTCAGATATGTTTTACATGCTCAGCATTTCGCACGCGTAAAATGTATAAGAAAGCGATTCACTAATTTGGTAAATCGTCAAGAGTTTTCTGATAGTGAAAAACTCCGGGTCGTGCGACCATCTTCTGCGGAAGGACAGGACGAGCAGCCAAACTTTCCCAGGCCCAAAACGAATGTTTGCCTCTGGTTTTTTACAGCAACGGAAGGGATCGAACACTTTTTGTGGAGTGTGAAACGTCCTCGTTGGTATATTTATCTAATACACGTAAGTGTATTATCTTACTGTTTTATTGTTGGTCGAACAAATCGTATACTAACTACAGTATTGCAAAAAAAAAGCTTATTACGTCTTGCACCCACTGTAATAATTTTGTCCATCAAAATCATGCTTTGAATCATTACAACATAAAGTCTATTCACAGCCAATTTACTACATTCTGAGATTCAGTAAAATCAATAGCTCCCAGAAATCAGTAATAATACTAGTCTCGCGTAACGCACAAGTCAAAATCTGGCGAAAAAGTCTGTCAATGATCACCAGCGACTAACAAGAGTTACAAAAGCAAAGTGGAAAATTGCCAATAAAATCGGAGGCTCTAAGGACCGGAATTCAAGCAATATAGGCAACCACCGTTTCGTTTTAGCCACTTCCGCTCTACGTCAAGCCTCCATTCCTGCAGGCACTGAGAGGAAACGTGGGAATGCCATCTTTTTGTAGTTTGCATGAAATGTGAGTGCCGACAGCAATGTACAATGATGAAGGGAATAAATAATTTACTGTTCTGAAGGCGGATTTCCTTGGACATGTTTGGAGCTATTTAGTTTCGTTGGGGCATGCTTTCTTGCACAGGGAAAAAAACGTAAATCATTGTACGTAGTACAAACAATTATTTGAAAACTACTAAATACCAAAAATTTTTGCAAGACTAGAAGTAAAATATTNATTTGAAAACTACTAAATACCAAAAATTTTTGCAAGACTAGAAGTAAAATATTGCAACTTAATAACCTCTTTTCAGAAAATGCAAAATCATTTACGCGTCTCCATGGTTCCAATAGATTTGAAGTCTACAGTACTTGCTTGTTCAAATTCGTTTTTAGTTTTGCACATTCCACACAGTAAAGTTATTTTTATTTGATGTAATTTACTTGTAGCGTTACAAAAATTATCTTGGCAACTAAATTCCAGACAATTGTTGGTAAATACAATATATATACTGTAGCTGTCATCATACGATAAAGTGTCATCGGATAATTTACCGACTGAGCAACCAGTATGCCTATTTCAACAGGTGGAATTCATCCAAAAGTGCTGTGTTTAAAGTGTTAATGTTTCGGACGATGGTGCTTTCACTTCACTGCAATTTCGGAGACGGAACTATGGACATTGGTGGACGGCTGGGAAGGTGGCCACGGTAAGGGTGGGAGGGATGGTTGAGGAAGGAGAGGGATTGGAGGGGGCTCAATCAAAGTAGAACCTCTTTACTTTTCCGAGCGAGAAAACTCGCTTGTTTCCTTCGAGGCGCTAAGTTGCGCGAACTCCCGCTCCCGTCACCTGGAAGATTTCAATTAGCGGAGGCGAAGACCGAGAAGCCAGAGGCTTGAAAGAGAGAGGGAGAGATAGAGAGAGAGAGAGGGGCGGGAGAGGTCAACAGGTGCCACGTACTTCGCTGCTCTAAAAAAGTAATAAGTGGGTGAAAAAAAAAAATAATTATAAGGAAACAATATTCCGGAATAGAAGAGAAAAAAAAAGAAAGAACGTCGTTACTTTCGCTTCAGGGAAATACTTTCCGCGGAACTTTTCCTCCCTTTTCCCTTGTAGGAAATGTTAAATTTTTCTCTCGCGTTGGCTGTAAGAGGTCGGGTGGAAAACTACCGTGGATGAAAAGAAAAGGGAAAAATTAATCAAGCCCCGCCTAGGTGGGTCTACTACACTCCGTTAACTGTGTGGAAAGGGAAGAGAGATGCTAAGTCTCGGTTGGAGGAGGAAGGGGGTTTCTTTGCCTCCAGAAGTGGAAGGGAAGAGAGGAGATGAAAGAGGGGAACATAACGCACTTTCTGGATGGAACTTGTGGCTACTCGGGTCCTTAGAAATGCCTTCTGTGGAGACATTTTCACTTGGATAATGCATTTCCTCACACTCACTGCTTGTTTGTTAGCGTCTGTATACTTTTGATGGTTGAAGGTAATTGATACTCTCGTATGGTCTTGACTGCAATAACTATGTTAGAACCCATCTTCTAGAAAATGTTTGTTTAATTTTCAGTCATTGATTATGTGTCTACAATTATCTAAAACATGCATAACAATTTAAAAAAATACACCTAGTTATACGCATAAAAGTTTTTTTTAGCGTTTTTCATTAGAATTTTTTTTTTGCACCGCATATATACAAACATTAAAATTGTTAATTTTTAAAGCCGTGAATTATGAAAAGTTATTATTNTTTTTTTTTGCACCGCATATATACAAACATTAAAATTGTTAATTTTTAAAGCCGTGAATTATGAAAAGTTATTATTATTTGCAAGTGTTAACTATATTTGAAAATATTATGACATTATTTCAAATATGATCGAAATCACCTCGTCACGGTTAATTTCGTTTTGAAGGAAGACATGCAATTTATTCTAATACACTGTTTGACCTTTACAGCAAACTTTGCTGTTTTAAAGTTTCTAACTTCTCGTTACACTTCCCATTCGCATTATTCAGAAAGAGAATTTTGGCGATCTTAAGTAAAGCCGTATTTTAACACGATTTGGTGTTATCAAACTTAGTTCCAAACACTGACGAGTCAGGCTAAACAAGACCATTATGCAAAAGTCTAAAGAGAAAATAGCATCCAAATGCTTTAAGAAAAGGTTAGCTGATATTATGAGCATCTACAACTGAACTTCAGGAAATAATACATTTTTGCTGTGTGTAGGAAAACTGCACGATTAAAGGTGCCATGAGTCTCGAGGAATGACTTGTAACGTCCTTTCCATGAGGTTAATTTCACGAGTTGTTTTGACTACAGCCATACAAAAGTAGAAAAAACAGCACCCTTAGTCGTGTAAAATACTGATCACATGTCTAGTTAGTTTAAACATGATTATTTGCTTAGTTGAAATTTACAACAAGCGACGGTATTAATCACTGGAAAAATATCACTCGTTACTTTCATTTGAAACAACATCGTAACCATTGAACGCATTTTTACATTCTTTAATTTCTTTGGCTACGGGCCACGTTGAACAACTATTCGTAGGGTAATACAAAATTCACATTGTTTTATGGAAACACGCTGCATTTCAAAGTTCTCTGTGTAGTCGAGTTGGTGATATTTGTGTTTGACTTTTGCCACAGACTGGTCCTGTTGCTTCTTACACACGACCCGGAAGTTTTAATGTTCAGTTTTTCTCAGTGTCTTACAGCCGTCGAGGGCGTGTCAAATATACTTTAATACACTTACATAAAAAATATAGAAATTTTTGAAATGTCTATAATGTTGGCAAATGAGAGCATCCTGTACATTGCACATGCCTGAAGCTATGCTGCAGGGAGATATATTCCTCTTCTAAAGTTATCTGATGAAAATTTAGTTAGTGAAATACGCAGTTGTACGATACATTACTACAATAATAAACAGCTGGTCATAGCAATCCAAAAGTTCGGCACTTTGCACACACACGCACCCACACACAGGCGTTCAGATTCCATTGAGACGCAAAGAAAGAGAGTGAAATGCGCACTGAAACTTGGGCCCCAGTTTGCACATCATCCCCGCGTTCGTGAGGAAAGGTCTTCTAAAGGGGGTTTAATTAAGATGTCTGGAATGCTTGTGCTTTCTAGGAAATGAATGTTGAGTGGAGGGACGGGCCGGGAGGCACATCTTTATCCCCGTCTCCAAGTATTCCACTCCCGAGTACGTACAAACTTGAGCTGTCTGTTGTCCGGTCAAGTCCCTGGAGTGCAAATAAGTAATTGGTCTTTATTACGCCTCCTTCGTCGCCTCACACTTTTAAGTCGAGGACAAGGAAGCGGACCGGTGGAAAATAAGGGAAGTTGGAAATGTATTGCTTAACTGAGATTAAGAGTTGGGGGGAAATCTTTCACAGAGATACACTTTCTGGCATTCCAACTGCGAAGCAAAGCCTCGATTGCTTCCTAACTCTCCCGCCCAGTTACTGTTTGTTAATTGAAGCGTATTCTTAGCACTGATGATTAAAATTCCTTGCCGACATTTGCGAGGTCACCATTCTTTATTCAGTCTACGAAATATCGTGAAAATCCTGTTAGTGACGCTTAAAATTCAATTATAATGCAGGGAAAATGTTGTCTTAAATGAATTATCTAACTATTGAAATTTTTGAATAAGAAGGCAACTTTTACCATGAAACTGGCGTGATCATCTAGATCGAGCTTTTAGGAAACACTTAAAAAATCATATATACTCCTCTGAGAACTGTAGTGATCATCTAGATCGAGCTTTTAGGAAACACTTAAAAAATCATATATACTCCTCTGAGAACTGTAGTGATCATCTAGATCGAGCTTTTAGGAAACACTTAAAAAATCATATATACTCCTCTGAGAACTGTAGTGATCATCTAGATCGAGCTTTTAGGAAACACTTAAAAAATCATATATACTCCTCTGAGAACTGTAGTGATCATGTCTTCCACCCGACCATATTTTCGTAATGCATACCGAAAACTCTGCATAAAATATTACTATGTTTATCCAAGGTTGTTTTCACAAATGTATACTTATCAACATAGACTACTTTGTCAAAAAGTGTAGTCCCTATTAATTTTTGATACACTTTTTTGGTACATTTGGAGGATAAAGATTTCCAGGCACGTTCTTAGAAGGTATTTCACCGAAAAAGTGATTCTCAAATAACGTCTAACCAACACCTACAAAATTTTTGTTCAACTTTTCAGAAATTTCGAGAGTATCTCGTTACGTAATACAGCACCTCCAACAATGCACTTACCAATGAAAGTTGCACCATTGGTAATACAAACTGGTACTACAAACACTCAGAATTTGGAACCGGTTTTAGGAACGCTTTGTATATGCCGATTTACTATATACTCCATATGAAACATTATACAAGTTGTAGTGGGTTTTAAAAAAAGTATGTTTTCACATAAACTTAGATTCGGTGACTCTAAATGGCGATGATGCGTAACGTAAAATTTTCCGCTCTACGTACATATGGGATAAGAAACCCATCAATCCTTAGCACATAACAAGCAGACTGTGGTGTGAACTATGGTTGGTAAGCTGTACTGAACTCCTAACAAAAGGTACATGTAAAGGACATGTAATTATCTGACCTACTATTGTAAGCCCTAAGAAGCGCTGATGATGAAAGCCTAGACTCATTTCAGTTGAGGAAACTTGATTCACTGACTCCAGAACATATATTATGTGTGGATATAGGTAACTTTAATGTCCAGCAATTACTGAAAGTTGCGACAGCCAGTTCTGTTGGCGAAACTTTCTACGTGCATTGACAAACGCGACTGATTTCTGGGATATGAACTAAAGTTCTGTGTCTAAGGAGGTTCCACAAACCTATGCCTTTAAGATTTTCTTAAGTAAGAAACAGAACTGTGTACAGTAATAAAGGCGTCCGCTTCTTTGGTACACCTTTGTGGCAATCAAATGTGACGAAGGCTTCCAGACCGGAAACATGCAGTAACTGAAAATGTTAGCATGAATCCAATACAATCGAGTTTTAAGCGGTCCTTGTCTTCGACAAAGACTAAGTCAAGGATATCTGATTTTTTTTTTTTTGGGATTATGAGATTTTCTTAGACAATTAATTTTTCTAAAGTCCTTTGAAGAATCCGTGTCCACGGAGGGATTCGTACCTTTGATGAGCGAAGGCATATTCAATTCCTAGAACAACATGGACTGTGCTAGAAAATAGGTGACTACTGTAAAATGGAGACCTACTTGTGTGAGGGTGTTGGGAGATATGTAACTCTTTCCAGTGTACACATGTATTCAATGACCCAGATAACAAGCATGTAATTATAAAGACATTATACCTACTTTTCCTTATGCCTCTGGAGAGTATTATTTATTTATGATGTAAATAAGAAACTACAGACAGGATTCGTGTAAAGGAGCTGTAATAGGCAGCATTAGCATATCCTTGTTTTAGGAGTATAGACTGTAATGTTCCGTCACGATGAGTTACATATCTGTGCGAGTCGCGGCACCAACTAAACTAATTTGCTCTGCTCTGTATCCCGAGTGCAGTGTCTTACGTATACTTATGATCTATGGAATGACCTGACTTGCGTGGAGGTGTGCGATGTCCCGTTTGGCTGCCTGCCATTACGGTTCCCTTCTGACTCTGGCGCCACGCAGTCCCATAAAAGTCCTGCGTACTTGGGAAACTTCAGTACGTCAGGGAAAATGGCATGCCTTTCAGTATCTAAGGTACTGTGTGGAAACAGCGCAAAGTGAATGTGGTCAACAGTAATATAACGGCATTTGTATTTGCACCAGTGTCAACTTTGATGAATAATGTGTAAATAATAGACGTAAATAATAAATATCGTGCTGCCACTTAAACAACTGCATCTATGGAATTAATAGTCCTAAGAAGCATTGTATATTCATAATAGCTATTTGATTTTCAGGAGGTTTTACAAAAAGGCACTTGTTAAAAAGTTAACAGTAATGGAAAGTGTGTAACTCCATTAAAACACTTTGTGATTAAACTTTCTCCTGCATTGTACAAAATTTAATGGAGGGAAATTAAATGCGTCATATTATATACAAGTTAAGGCGCCGTGATAAATATGCATGTGAAATGTTTCAATGTTAATTTTAAATGTTCTTTTTTTAATGTACCCTAGTTTAATGCTCTTAAGTAAATATAATATAGTTGTCATGCTAGGGTTTTGTTTAGCAAAATTTATGTTTTCCAAATATGAGGTGGTTTTATAAGCTAATTTACTTGTGTATTCGCTGATGAATATGATCATAGGGGAGATACCTCCAAAATATGTCTATATAACCTGGTAATCTGAGTGATCTTGAGTTCCTTTTTTTAAGAAATATTTTGCTTTGGTGTTTACCAATAATACATAGTGATTCCATAAGTAGTGTGTGTTGTTAACATTCATAATTTTTAACGAGCTAGATTTTGGAATTGGTAATTGTTGTAATCTCATTAGTTTGGTTTTTTTTGTAATCCTTGTTGTTTGTTTTGTTCCAGCTGAGTCTTAGGCATAATTGCATGTGAAGCTCCAGCACAAGCTAAAAGTACAAAAATAATGATTGTATAATCTTGCTGTAATAAACTTCTGTATTTTTATGAGCATATGTTTTTTTGAATATTTTATAGTTAGCACATTGGTAAACACACTCCATATTAGAAGATGTGCTGGCTAAGGTCTCAAACCTAATTTTGGGGGAGGTTTTTATCTTTACCTGGCTTGTGGAATACAATAACATTTGAAGCTTTCCATTCGCTTGGAAAGTATTCCAGCTTGAGAACAGCATTAATGCATGTAGCTATATACTCAAAGGCCAGTTCAGGAATTTTATTTAAGATTATAGCTTGAATACCGTCAGCTACTGGTACTTTTCTGGGTTGCATGTGGCGAATAGCAAGTTAAATTTCGTGTGACTGAGTAAGTTCGAGTTTGTCTTCTTTCGGTCGCCTTTATTTTATGCTTTATTCGCGGTAAATTTGTGTTGTGAAAATTCTATCACAGGGGTACTGGTTTGGCTGGAATGTATTTTCCAGCACATTGTCAAAGGTTCGTGCCTTTGCTTCAGGAGTGAATGCAATCCCTGTGTTAGTTTGTAAGGGCGGTATTTTTTCTGTCTTATTAAAAAAGGCCTTTAGTTAAGCCCCATATATTATTTTCGCTTGGTGTTACTTTAGATACTTTAGCGTCCCATACACTGGCCCGCCAGTGTGTTACTTCCTCTGAATTGACAGCCTGTATTTCGTTAATTCGCGCCTTGGTTTGCCGATCTCGGCGTCTGGAATAACGGCAATATATGCGATTTTCCTGCGTAATTAAATCCTGTACATACTGCGGAAATGTTTCAAGTTTACGTTTTGTCTCTTTTCAGGAACACACTTGGCCACAAAGGATATTTATTATTTGCAATAACTAAGTTTTTTAAAGTTTTTAATGTAACTATTAAGGGGTTAGACAAAATTTGTATTGATTGTAAATATTTTTTCACAGAATAAGAAAAAAGCTCCAAATCGGATGGGCTCGAAGTCTCAAACCCTACTACTACAGCCATTCAATCTGCCCATTACCATTTAATTTCATATGGTGTGCTGTTTCCTACTCGTCAGGAAAGGGTAGAGAAAAAAATAACATTCATCGGTGTTCTACAAGGGACCATTTTATCGGCAGTATATTACATGCATCTCACTGAGTCAGAAAAGTCTTGTAACAGTGAAATAATAGCTACAACTATTACATTACAAAAGACACGAGTAAATGGTTTTTAAAGTAATGAATGTATTGATTTGAACATCAAGAATAATTGAAATCCAATTCATACATTGGAAGTTCGGAAACTTAGTCTCTAAACTACAGACATAGTTTATTTGTACCAATCGTAACACAAAAGTCCTTTGCACGTATATCTGGAAAAATATTTATACATAATTTAATTGTATGCAAAGTTGCGGCGTACAACGCCTGGAGAACACGGCTGTGCGATCAGGCGTGTAGGATAAGTTGCATAGCGTGAAGGCGCGCGACACTAAATAATTACATACGCAAACGTCATGGGCCTACTTCCTATGGAATTTGTCCTGCACGCAGGATCAAACAGCTATGCTGATCTCAAATGTTCTGCAGGTGTTGAACGCCGCAACTTTGAACATAATTATTTGATATACAATACGTTTCCGGACATAAGCGCGTAGGCCTTTTGTATTACTATTGGTCCAAAGAAACTATGTCTGGAGTTTGGGCACTGAGTTTCCAAACATTCTGTATATGCATATTTGTATCAGGCAAGAAGGCAATAATTCCGACATTAAAAGTTTATCTGAATATAGTTAACCTATAAACTCTAAAAATCTTCCTTTGGAAAGTTAATATTTTGGACGTGTTAACATATCCCTTCCTGTTGCAGAATTTAGGTGTCTTCCAAGCGGAAGGAAGCTGTTTTACAATAAGTGCCTACACACCAAGGCAACGCTAAGAAAGATAACAACACACAAATCAACAGCCTTCTTGTCTCTATGCACTGGGCGCCTTATGTTTTTATGCTGAAAAACAATCTGCAAACAGTAGTTTTGCCCATTTGTAAGGTAGAAAATGGAAATTTTTATTGGGATCACTCTGAATATCTGAACGTCCCAATAGGCGTGAACATTCCCCCCAAAATAGCATACAGAGTGCAGGTTGTTCTCAAAATCACTACGCATAATAGTAATTAAAAACTCTATTAATAAAACTTTACACATGTTTGGCGGGACCACGGTGGCTGAGCGGTTAGACTGCTCGCCTCCCACCAAGGTGAACCGGTTTAAATTTCCGGCCGGTTAACTNTTCATTCCGGTGCCGCTCCATACTCACCTTAATCACACTCATCGGCTCTCAAGACCTTGGTGTTAAGAACCACCCAAATTTCTTCACTCACTCACTATACACGTCTGGCGACTGGAGCAGGACTCTACATATGCCGCGTGTTCCGCCGTATAGAATGTTTTTATCTTTAAATACATATTTTCGGGGTACTTCTGGAGCAATTATTAAAATACTCCAAACTAAATGAAAATGTCACAAAAATAGGGTAAATTTGACTGTGCGCTTTTTCTCGTTACAATTTAATGTATTAATTATTCGTATCTTTCTTTTTCCATCTGCATAAACATGTCTAATTTATATACAGTTTGTTCAATGCGGAGCTGCTTAAATAAGTACATAATATAATACCGCTACATTTTTCTCCCCACAAAAATTAAAAGAGCGAAAATGATTCATATCATCTCAGGGGTTACGGTCTCTGATAGCGCATATTAAAAATTACCTGTATTTCACAGTAACCTACTAAGCATTAAGTCGTAATGTGAATACTCGCCTCTTTTAAACGACACACCGCTATCAGTTCTGAAACACAGAGTGCCTGCCTGAAGCACGATAATTAGAAAAGAGAGAATGCTACCATTATTTCTCTTTTATAAGGTAGGTTAATTTTATTCCGGCCAGATATGTTGGTGGAACAAATAAGGAAAATAAATTAAACACATTTTTTTAGTGGTTTTTATTAGATTTCCAGGATTATATTTACAAAGTCTCATCTTTATGCTTCGCTGTTCAAATGTCAAATATACATATGTAAGACAATCTTTATTTACAGTAATGCAGATTTACCGTCACATTTCTATATTTATATTTATTCATAAGCACCATACTAACACTAATTTATACTACATCATCGAAATGTTCTACAAACGAATTAGAACAGTAAACATAAGATCTATGGTATATTTACAAGTATCATAGTCAGTTTGTTTCCAAATGTTAGTAGACTTCTTTGTTTATCAAATTACAAACATCTCTGTGGGTACTTTTGTGATATAACAATAATTTCAAGGTTCTTCAACCAGACACTATCGATAAATATTCAGTAATATTAATTAGGCTTTCATCAAATATCACATTCAAGTTGTCTGTTGAAATTATGCAGGAAAATATGATTCCCACCTTTTTTTTTTCAAAGCATGCAGTGACACAAAGAGTACTGACCTTACTCATGAATATAGATATGTAAAGTTTCAAGACAAATCTCATTTTAACTTGTATCGTTCTATGTCGTACTCCCGTGCCACAGTTAGGTTTACAGTGTGGCGATACCAATTTTAGGATCCACCTTGAAAATTACGAAAAGTCAGTACGAACACTTTTAATTTTTGTATGACTTCTAAGCAACAATGATTTGTGTAATGTTACGTAATTTAATATAGCATCTTTAACTACATTTTAGCTGACTCAAAGCTGAATTTTAATTTTTTTTGGTGTAGTCATGATTAAAGCATAAGCAGTTTATTCACATATCAAAAGTCAGCAAATGTCTGAATAAGGATGGTATTATTTGTTTACAAGTACTCTTTCTGTGCTATATTTGTGTCATCGGAAAAAGGAAAAAGGAGTAAATTAGCTTTTATCAATTGGAACCTGTTTATTATTTTACTGCAGTTTCTGTCTTCGTGGAATGGAAAAATTAATTTGTACGTCAGAAGCACACATTTACACTTACCATATTTATGTTTATATAACGTTGTACAAACTAACGTTGGCAGTATTACAATGAATGGCTTTTTGTCTCATATCTGGTGCGTGTAAATAAACGCTAACTTTGTAAGTCGAAGAAGCTGTGTTCAGGTGTCACTTTACATATTTTACGGCTCACTGAAAATAATATTAACGATATTAACCGAAAACAAGACGGTGCAAATTTCACCCTCACTTCCGATGAAAAGTTTCCTGAAACTTTTNAATTCTTCTGTGCAGTGCAGGCAACACGTACATAAATTTAACTTAAATCTAACGAAATAAATTCAGTCAATAAATGTGAACATTACACTTACAAAACGACGCCAAGACAGGAAACTTTATTTGCCCACGTGTGTGTGTGTGTGTGTGTCTGTTAAAATAAATACAGTTAAGGGGACGGACATATTCAAAGATTTATTTCGAGAAGTACTCAATCCTGGATCAGCTAACCAGTAATAGTGGTATTCAGCTGAAATTTCTAATAAAATCTTAGAAGGCTAGGCAAAGTTGCACTAACTTAAAAAAGTAGCTTCTGATTTGGGATAACAAGGAAACCGCACTCTTTCGTGGTTAGAAAGTGTTGCTACCTGACATTAAAATTCTCAAGGATTCTTTTTGTGATTGCAAAGGCTGAGTTGTGCAGTCTTCATTAACTAGCACTGTCATATAACATAATTTATATGTGCAAGACATAGCACATACACGTAAATATTTTTTCTTCGTGTTAAATTTACAACCTGGTGTGGTTTATTGGTACTAGTTTCCAAATTTTTAAATATGATTATTTTACATTGCACGAGTGAGCAAGCGCCGTACATAACCTCTAACGCTTCGTTTTACGGCTCACGTGACTCCATGTTCTGATCAAGCAAGGTTTACAGATTCACCAGTTTTTGAGCTGAATTGTTCGCTCTCGGGAAAAAGAAAAAAGAAAATTAAAATAACGGGAACGTAGATTATGTTTTTTGAAAGCAACTAGAATCTTTTATACTTGTCTTCTCGAACCATTGTAATTTGCTAATTGGCACTGTCTTTGAGAGCACCCAATTTCCTTTAAAGAGTTCGTTCTTTTTAAAATTACTTTTATTTATGTACTTGTTTGTACATGTGCGCCTGTGTTCGTTGCCAGCCTGTACTCCATTTCTTTGTTTTTATTCTCACTATGTCTTAATAATTAATCTCTTCTGGAACTGGTGTTAAAACACTTTGATATTTAATAAGCAAAATGACTGAATCGCAGTGCTTGCCGAAAGAATAATTGGTGAATACTGCAGTCGTATAACTGAACAATAACATTAATATTAACATCCACTTTAAAAAATATGTCAGTTTGTTGTATTAGTTCGTATTTGGTTAGGTCTGGCGAAACTGAAACTGCTTAAGAAGCCCAGGGTCGACAGAAAATATCCTAATCAGCACAGGGTTGGTGTAAACTGTGACGAGAGTTAAATATAACATCTTCGCTAGAATTTTTCTCTAACCAAGCAATTTTAATGCGAAATGAAGATATGTCAATTCATATAACTCTGTTAACACTTTATTTATTGTTCATTTTACAAAAATTTGATGACTTGAAGTGTGCCTTAAATAATGCACAGGATATAATTCTCCGTGTGTGAATTGGCTGGCTACGAACTTAATCTTATTGCGAGGAAATGCTAAAGCACATAACAAGAAACAACTTCAGCATTTGCCTGTGATTAGGGTAGAACGTAATACAGGGGATCTGTTTTAGACATTTTTTCCCAATGAGAACTGTCGAAATGGAATCCTCAACCACACGAATGCGAATGTAGTTTGCTAACACACAAAGAACCACTCTCAAAATGTTTTTCAGTAAGGAGTTTACGTGGAATTTTACACCCTCATCCCGTGCTATTTGAGGCTATTAATATAATTTTTTCAGAATGATACAATTTGTGCTTAGCGTCATTTAATTGGAAATTATCACATTCGTTGTATAATTTATATAGCTAATTCACTGTTCTTACAACACTTTTGGAAAACCCACGAAGTATGGTCTCTCTGCTCAATGAATATAGTTCCATCACGTGTTAAAATGTACATCACATGGGGATACTAATTAATACAGATGCGTCGATGAAATAATATTATGCAATTATTTGATATATCAATATTTTAATACTGCGAAAATTTTCTACCTACGGCATACAAACACATTTTAATGGGCACGAATTGCAATATTACACGTTCGACTATGTTACTACAAATAGATTTTCCTGAATTGCTGCCAGCATTACTGCAATAATGGGCAATGATTATATAAAATTTGGCTTACGAAGTGCTCACTTAGAAAACCAGATACATGTGTTGCTATATTTGTAAAAACGGCAGTGATGAAAATGTTTTACCAGGTGCGTCAACACATTTTAATTTTAAAATTATTAATAACTTGACACAGTTTATTAACATTTACGATTAGGTTGTAGGCTATTAGTGGATAACTGAGCACTTTTGAAAGCCGTGTCTAGTATATGTTTTTCTGCCCAGTTATACCCTTCCGCTGTATGCAAAACGAACAAAGCAATGGCCCGAATTACTTTATTAATGCCCCGATCAAGTGAAATTGAGCCATTGTTATATACGTAAATTCAATAATAATGTTGCCAATTTTTAATCTTTTGTACATAAAAGAGTCCATGTTGTATTGAAATGTAGAAACTACGACATGTGTGTTATGTATGTATATATGTTATATTGCATATATAAATGAAACATTGGGTATAACATTTTATTATATAATGCAAAATAAAAAAGAACAATGCTATGGTTCTTCTATGAAGGACACTGCGTCCAGTGTGTAAGTGATGTATCACTTACATATAATACGTATGTATGTATTAAGCAAAATGTAGTGACATATATAACTATATTTCGCTTCTTTACGTGGTAAAATTTGTAATGGGAAACTTCTAATAGGTACTGGAAATATATTTGTTGTAAACAATAGACATTCGAAATAATATTTTTCTTAGGATTAAATCATTGCGATGCGTAATTTTATCTTCTGGTATCTCTGAATCTACAAAATAAAAAATTAAAGAATAATGTAATGAACACAGAATAGTAGCAAAAGTTTCTGTATTTCATTACATGCAATTACGATCGTAATATGTTCTCGTCGTAAGAACCGCTAATTTTATAGACCTATAGCAGTGTAATTGTGCTGCAAGCTATCAGCTGACTGGCATGCAGGCAGTAGGACTGAAAGAGGACGACGTGGTTCGATCAAGTGCGCGGACGTTGACCTGTACCGTTTCGAGCCGACCTGTGCCGAGCCGAGCTGAACAAGTGCGCGCCCTGCTTTATTGTACCTTCTGCTACGCACATAATAAAGAAAGGAGAGCAAAAAAACTGGCATAGACACCGTAAAAACCTTTTTCATATAACAGAAGTTCAAAACTTATTCGTTTAATTAAAATAAAATAATGCAGGAGAGGCATGGGTAGAAAAAAATGTGCTCTTTATTGGTGGATCACAAGAAACTAGAGGAGAGGAGGAAGAGGGATCTTACTGATCTTTAATATCTGACGCACTGGCTTATATACGAGGTAACTACGCATACGGTGGAGGGTAAATAAGGATTTACGGAACAACACTAAAGCCGGTTTGAAGCTTATTCAGACTCGACGCTCTGGTTTTTTTACGTAGCATTCATCTCACGCACCCTACGTGTCTCAGTATTGTTAACATGATTAGTCAGTTTATTTACGAGCAAAGATTTTTACAGATAATTTTCAAACAAGATCCTTAATTTACCACGACTCAAATCCCCCATGTTTTTTTAATTTCCCTCTCTCTTCTCTCCCCCTCCCTTTTTTTCACTCATACACACACACACATATATATACACACATACACGTATAGACATTCTGCTTTTTTATCTTAATTGGAAGTTTAATATTAAACTATTAACTTTTATATAGCTAGATAGAGAACTTTAAAACAACTTCGCATACGTTTTCAATACTTTTGGACGTAGGTAACGCTTAACGTCTCGTCGACAATCAGGTTGTTAGAGACAGAGAGCGTTGCTCAGAGAAACAGGAACGGGGAAGGAATTAGCCATGGACTATAGTAAGGAACCATCTAAGCATTTGCCTGGAGTGATTTCGGGAACGTAAGACAAAACAGACTATGAATCGAACCAAGGTCCTCCCGAATGCGAGTCCAGTGGTTTCATTACTTTCGGACGTATGTAGCTGACAAAATATAAAGATTTGCCTTTTTAACATTACTTTTACAGTAGAATTTCATTATAAAGGAAACAGTTAGTTGTGAATTTAGTAGCAGAGATAAAAACAATTTCTACCTCCGTCGCTTTGTACTTTTAACAGAAATGCTGTGGGGAAAGACAGCCGGAAGGGAGTGGTACAGGTTATACATAATTATAATTGAAATGAAGAACTGGAGGAGGAAGAACCCTCAAGGAAGACCAGGAAAGACGTGGCTGGAGCAGATTACAGCACTAAGGGAGGAAGGTAAGGATTATCAAAAAGAGAGTGAGAGCTTTGGCGGGTGAGACGAGGGTAGCGGCAGTCTGATATTCTGACCTGGCCTCAGGAAAGGAAACAGCTGACGATAACAACTTCAACATTCTCGTCAGTCCCTTTCATCGTGAGAAAACTTCACTCGTGTTGGAAGAATGCTGCTACAAATACGGAACCTGATATAATTCCGCGTTAGTAGAATATCTCATTTATACTGTAATTTCATATTTCAAACATATCTCAGCAAAAATATTATGGAAGTTTCAAAAACTTTCGTTTTTCTTCATGATTTTTGCATAGCTAAATCATTTTGCGGGAAAGCAATAAAGGTTAGTATTAATGTTTACTATAAAGGAAAGGCTATCTTATTCGGCAGTCACTAAATTCGTTATTTTACCGACCGAAATGTTTATGCAGTGGCGTAGGTAATATTTTATCCAGAAAGGGGCATCATAGTTTTTTGCTTGTATATTTTTGCATACACATACGGAATTAAGTAGTAACGAGTTTTATGTTTTTTGCTGAAAACATATTTTAAATATAAGTCGCAGTGATAGAAAAGAGGGAAGCTTATATATATATATATATATATATATATATATATATATATATATGGACATTACCATTATTTATCCTCAAACTGCATCGGGCATCAATATAAAAATAATTATGGCATGTGAGATTAGGTAACTAAATAATCGACGTTTGTTAACATCAAAACAAATTTTACTTTCATGGAGGTAGGTAGCGCTTAACGTTTCGTTGACAATCAGGTCGTTAGAGACAGAGCGCGCTGCTCAGAGAAACAGGAACGGGTAAGGAATCGGCCATGGACTATAGTAAGGAACCATCTGGGCATTTGCCTGGAGTGATTTCCGGAAATCAAGACAAATGAGACTATGAATCGAACCAAGGTCCTCCCTAATGCAAATCCAGTGGTTTACCACAACNGGGGGGGGGGCGAGAGAGAGCGTTGTCATCGGCGCTGAATAGCGAGATCTTGATCGCCAGTGAAGGTTAAATGCGGTTAATATGGAGCATTGCCGGAATACAGGGGCCGGAGGGATGCGGGAGTACCCCAGGAAAACCCGCCGTTCAATGGCAACGTCCACTACGTTTCTCACAACAAGCGAAAATCCGGGTGACCCCGCTGGGAATCGGGCCCGGTTCACCTTGGTGGGAGGCGAGTAGCCTGGCTACCACACAACCGCGGACTCTCTTTCTGCGAGGAGACATTGTCATCCTCGGCCGGCGGTGGTGTAGTGGTCAGACTACTCACCTCCCACCAAGGTGAACCGGGTTCGATTCACGGCGGGGTCGCCCTCTGATTTTCGCATGCGGCGGGAATCGTGCCGGACGACGCCGCTGGTCGGCGGGGTTTTATCGGGGATCTCCCGTTTGCCCCACCCTTGCATTCCGGCGCGTTTGCATGCTCACTCCGTTTCACCCTCATCCGCTCTCAAGACCTCACAGCTGAGAGCCGGTCAGACCTCTCCACATTGCCATCCGCAGCCACTCGCGTGACTACGCCACTGGATCTATTGCGTCTCACATCGTTATGTCCACGAAGCCGCGGCGATATTACCGCTACACCGAGTCCAGAGTACGTACAGGAACTCCAGCGAGGAGGAAGAAGCATGGAGCGTGCGGTACTTGGACGCGTCTCCCAGGCGCTGGGAACATCTCCAACTGTTTCTGCTACGCCCCTGCGAAACCCGGTAATGAGAGCTTGCAAGGTCGTGAAGGGAGTGGAGTGGCTGGCGCAAACTTTCCCTACAGCACGCGTCAAGTTTCCTTCGGCTCCCACTCGCCACTTGCAGCCCTGAATATATTTACAATAATTTGCTGCGTCGAGGGGGGGGGGGTGGTCTAACCTCTGGGAAATAATTACTTTTCATATGCTTGTGAACTTTGTTGCCGTCACCACTCGGTGCAGCGCGGTTCCTCTCCCTCGTCAGTGGCTTCTTCGAGTCTCAACAACACCGCATAAAAATACCCTTTTCCCTCCACCACCCTACCTTCTACCATAGGACCTTCGATTGCGATGACGGCTTCGAAGCCCTTTCTGTGACTGAAACTCCTTCTGAAGGATGTAGTACGCGAAACTCAGTACTTGTAGTCTAACGCGCGGCTACCGAAAACTCCAAAATCATCAGAGGCGGATCCATGAGAAGGGAGAAGAGAGGGTACTAAGAGGGCGTAAGTCACTCCTCCACTCCACAACTCTTGGAGTTTTGCTTTAGGCTGGGTAGTATAGCGTTAGTCTTGAAAACTAACACAGAACTTTAATGTAATAAGAATAAACATTTTGTAGTAATAGGATATTAAAACATTTTCCTTGTTAAATTAATTTACTAAAAACCGACTTTTATAGGCAGCATTAAGATTTCGTGCGTTCTTGTAAGTATTTTACTTGAACGTGAAGAGTAGTGCCAGTTGATTATACCCCTGCACAAATTCGCAGGGACTGCATTGTTTAATTGTACATGTGTGAGTTGCTAACTAAAAACGAGTCATAAAATATGTTTAGTAAATAAATTAAAAATGCATGGATACATAAACCAATGCTCATGACTATTCTACTGAAGTTATTCTTAAATCATACAATTTTGAAAAAGAAAATGTTATGAAAATAGTATCTTTAAAACACACATAGCGGTTTCCCTCTCCTCCTTAATTATTTGCCAGAACCACCAATGACCAAAATAATCACAATTTTCACACTAACGGATTAGTTGTCACTCTTGTGGATTTGTCTAAAAAAATTTTTTACTGGAGTCTCATTAAGGCGGAAAGGGGCAGCGCAATCCATGGCTGACCCCAAACTTCAGTCACGAGTCAAAAAGGTCCATCAATGAAAGTAGCATAACCACGATGTAGAAGGCTGGTAATATTTGTGGTAACGCACCATTCGCAAACAGTTTGCAAGTGAGCCCGTGCTGACGGCCAATTTCTGTATTGTTATCAGAATTTTTGAACTGCAATTATATTTGACATAATTCTCGGGGATTTCGCCATAAATATTTCCTTTGCGTTATAATACGGCATATATATATATTTTAACGAACATGTCTTTTCGTGTAATAACTTTCTTAAAATTACTCGTGTTTGGAAACTCGTGGTTTTCATCTCGTCCGACAGCTCTGGAATTCTTAATTTTACATTTACATTACCAAGAAATGCAGTAGCGATTTATTTGTATGTGCCTGTTCAAATACCAACCCGTTTTTATTAAACCTTAATGCATCCAAGTGACAAAATAATTAAACATTTTTGCAAGGAGGTTTATCAGTTGGGTGTATATCAATGGCGAATGGACTCTGTTTCATTATGTGCGTTAGTAGTATGATTATATTCCTTCTGGCACAATGGATTTTAAATGCGAGCTGTGTACCGTGGCTGTGGCTAGCGGTCTTCGGTTCGACTAGGACGAGTCGGCATTCTTCGGCTCGACTCAGGGGGTGCTCGGAAGCCGGTGACTCGGGTTTGTCGAACATACCCGAAGGTGCTCGGCAGTATCACTCACTAATTCTTCAGCCATATATTTGTTTCTGGTAGCCATACTGGTTTTATATACGTAGGTTTTGCCAAAATGTAAATATTTTTGTTTTTGTATATGTTATTTTCTTTTAATTCAAAATAAACACCACGTATTAAATAATGTGGAGCATAACACATTCTTCATTCCTCTATTTCATTCTACAATATATTACTATTTTTCATTCCTCAATTTTCGGTACAGTTGCTATAGTTTCAATAATTTCATTAATGAGTACACTGGTAAGTCGTGTTTTCAACATTTTCTCCTAGAGTATGCTGATGAGGAAAAACGATGATGTCAAATGCCGTTTCTCGGTAGGAGAATTAATACTGTATTTACATACCCTGATGTGTTTATTTAAGTTACCGTGTCGAGTGAACTGCATATGACAGTTTTTGCAGCTAAAAATCACATGAGATGGGATCTTCAAACAGTCACTCTTCTCATGTTGCTGCACATTGAAACTTTTACTGAAGGACTTGGCACAGTAGCAGCATTGTTTTCCATGTAATTCTTGGGCAGTCGTTGAAGGTGTGCATTTAGTTTTACATGACATACAAGATTTAACATCGTCAGTGGCTTGCATCGTATTCAAGCATACATAATTCATACACTTTACTCCTGCCGACTGACTCCTGCAGATTGACTCATGCAGATGACTCATGCAGACTGACTCCTGCAAACTGACTCCTGCCGACTGACTCCCGCCGATTGAATCCTGCCGACTGACTCCTGTAAGGATGCTACTGATTTGCTGGTTAAAAAGAACTAATGTATCATAAATGAATATATTCATTTATATATGCAGATAATTCATTGCGTCCATTATAAGTGTCGGGTATTAGTCATTTGTGGTGTGGCATATGGCTGATGATTTTTTTTTACCAGCTATTGCCCGACGAATCCTTGAGCTAAACCAGTGGTTCCCAACCTTTTATGAGGTGTCGCCCCTTAGTGGAAGACAACTCACCCCTGTCGCCCCCCTTCTCTTAATACGGTATACCCTTATTTAAATGTAAGAAACAAGTTGTTGTAAAAATAATAGACTGAATTATTCTGTTAAATGTGTATTTTTATTACTATATACAACAAATAATTAACCAATGAAGATATATACAGAATTCTTCCTCTTATCAGTCTCGTCTCATGAGTTTGAGTTCAATTTAAATTTTG
>NQII01001760.1:247202-343659 GCA_002778355.1 Clitarchus hookeri | reverse complement strand
TGCTTTAGCTTTGAGCTCTTGAAAATAACTGACGTCTTTATTCATTTTGTCACTGTGCACTCTTGATAAATGTTCTTTCATCCGCGAAGGCTTCATGGCTTCATTGCTACTAAATGTTTTATCACACAAAAGACAATGTGGAAACTGCACATTTTTTGGTGACACACTAAAACCGTATTTCAAATACTCAGCTGAGTACTGACGACACTTTTTCTTCGAATCCATCATGCGCGGTATTCCGTACTTCAAAACTAACGAACGAATACTAAACAGATAAGCACAATGTAATCGCAATGTCACTGGCGTAGCCTACTAGAAGACATATGACACACTGGGGTGAGTGTTGTGATTAACACGAAGACTAGATGTGCACGCACTAACGACAACACGGCCGCAACACTACTAACTTGTGATGGTAATGATAGTGGAGGGGCAGGGGGTAGCGCTGTGACCTTGCCAGCTAAAAATAGCTGGTGACTCAACTACTTCGCGCCAATTCCCTTACCGGCGCATGACCAACGATTCCCTGAGGAATAACGCAACTCTATCTTGCACACCTGCTTAGTATAATACAGATTATATTTTTTCCCATAATTTCCTTAAAAACGAGTGAATTTGTTTTTAAAACGATACCGTGTTTCTGCGACACTTAAGATTCTACTCTACAGAAGAGTTAGTTTATTTTTCTGCTTTTACATACTGATCGCCCCCCTGTCGCCCCCCACAAATATATCGCCCCCCTTAGAACCCAAATCGCCCACCGGGGGGCGATCGCCCCCAGGTTGGGAACCACTGAGCTAAACGAACAGATGTTGTATAACTCACCATCGATACCGCTCACTCGCGAGCATGTCCATGATAGTCAATGTAGCACTATTCGATTGGAACTGTAACTGGCGACACACACTCGCCAACATATTCGATAACCAAAAGCACCCCTTTGCGATGAATTCCGCAAAAACTTTTCACGAAACATTTATACACTGTACGAACTTACCTTCTCGAATCACTTTGCGAAACACATTGTAAATTATCCTTCTGATTGGAAGAACATTTCAGGCACTGCTCTTTTAAGTACCCTGTCTTATTCTCCCACAAATTCTTCTGCCATACATTTGAAATAAAAAATATGGGAGCACTTTGAGAAAACATCCATGCCATGTCCACCCACTGAGAAAACCTGTGTGTCCTGTTATCACGTGCATATATGTTCAGAAAATACGCAGTTATCAACACTTCTGTGATTTAACCTTATTATATATATATAGGTGTCCCAGAAAGTAGTGTCAGGCCAAAGCAATGTGGTAGAGGACCTCAAGCCCTATCCGAAACATCCTTATGTATATTAAGCGATTGTTGATAGTTTAGTGGCTATTTTTTTTCTATGTTTTGTGCCTTACTCGCAGTTCCACGAGATATATTGGTATGGTGACATGAATAAATGTGATAGACGCTTGAATATTTGTTTTGGATTAACTGAATGAATGGAAAATCTGGTGCAACAACATTTACATTCATCTGTCTCAGCATGGCGCCGTGAAAAATATCTAAAAACAGAAAAGATCGGAAAGCGTAGTTTGTCCATAATATTAGGTGACGTTTAAAAAAAAATTCACATCAAACGTGTTTATTACCTTCTTCAAAAAATCCTCGTTTTAACAGATATGTGCCCTGCAAATTTTATCGCACTACTTCCACGGTTTCATCCTAAGAATGTGGTTCAAAATGCAGTATGTGCGAAATTCTAATTTGTGAGAGGAAGTGAAAATGTGATAAAAACAAAATAAAAACATTAGTGATTGGGTGTATTACGAACTACAAAAATTCTCTTGCAAGCATCTAAAAACCCATTTGATTGTTTGTGATGATTGCATTGGAATTTACATGTGCGTTGAACACAGACAGGTACTGGTGTTTACCAGTCCTTGTTTTGCAGTCATTCGGTTGCTTACTATCTGCTATTACGGTTACAACACTGTTTCACAATTCTTTCGCAGACACTGAATTGCGCAATTAAGTGAATTTGTTTTAGTACGAGGACTGGAAACGTGGCACAATGCACTGAACTGAGAATTGCATAACGAACTGGCGTGGTGTAATTACTAGGGACTGTAAAGCACCAAGTTTATACCAGCATTTAATTTGCATGTGAGTGACCACGGCGTTTTTATCGCGCGACTACGCAAAAATGCATTACTTTTACGGTTATGAGAAGGGGGGGGGGGCGCTCTACATGAAGCAATACTCTACAAGGAACATGTAGAATGTAGAGCTGGGCCTCAGCCCGAGCGGTTCCGTGACCACATAATAATTCTTAAAGTTCATAATGCCTAAATGGAAGGCCGCGTACCAGGGACTAGATTCGGCCGTACAGTCACTATGAGGGATCCAGATGTGGTATATTCGGTCGTCTAAGAAACGGAGAGAGACCCATTGATGAGTATCAGAATGGTGAGTCGCCATACCGGCATCTCAAAATCAGCGGTACATCGTAAACCCCAAGCAGTTGGACATCATCCGTACCATGTCAGACATATCCAACAATTGCGACCAGAGGATTACGACAGAAGAGCGCAGTTTTGTAAAGATATGTTACGAAGACAAGAGGACAACGAGATGTTTTTCAGACAATTTTTGTGGAAGGACGATTCCCATTTTAAGCGCAATGAGGTTTTTAATGTCCATAACTACCATTAATGAAGTATCGAAAAACCACACTTGACATGAGGATCCAATTTTAAAGAACAGTTTAGTGTTAATCTGTGGTGTGGCATAATAAACGGCCAGCTAATCTGCCCATTTAACTATCAGATCGCTTGAACGGCGAATCCTATTTGCAATTTGTAACCAACGATCTGCCTGGACTGCTAGAGGATGTTGATTTGGAGACACGCAGAAAAATGACATTTAAAAATGATGGTGCACCGTGTCACTACGCCTTGTGCGTAAGGAATTTTCTAAACCGAAAGTTCCCAGGAAAATGGATTAGTCGTGGCGGACCCTTAGCCTGGCCTCCAAGGTACCCCTATCTGAACCCGACTGATTTCTTTGTGTGGGGTTATTACAAAGAGCTTCTTTACTCCACAGAATGCCGCAATTTGGAGTAACTAACAAGAAAACTGCATGACGCCGAAGTAACCATAAAAAAAACAATCAAATGACGTTTCGACGCTTGCAAGAGAATTTTTCTGGCGGTGCCGCATTTCTACTGAACAAGAGGGTCATCATTTTGAAAATCGTCTGTAATTTGTTCTTATAAACGCATGTTTGATCCGCTGTAATTTGCTTTATCACATTTTTACTTACTCTCACAAATTAGGATTTTGCACATACTGCATTTCGAATCACATTATTAGGATGAAGCCGTGGAAGTAGTACGATAAAATTTGCAGAGTACGTAGCTGTTTAAATTAGGATTTTTTGAAGTGGGTAATGAAGACGTTTGATGTGAACTTTTTTTTTAAACGTCACCAAACATTACGACAAACTACGCTTTCCGATCTTTTCTGGTTTTCGATATTTTTCACGGTGCCATGCTAAGACAGGTGAACGTAAATATTGATGCACCGGATTGGACATTCATTCAGCTAATCCAAAACAAATATTAAACCGTCTATCACATTTATTCATGTCACCATACCAATATATCTCGAGGAAGTGCAAGTAAGACACAAGACATAGAAATAAATTCATAGCCATTAAACTATCAACAATCGCTTAATATACATAGGGGTGTTTCGGATAGGTCTTGAGGACCTCTACCTCCTTACTTCGGTTTAACAATACTTCCTGGGACATTGTTTATATATAGCATGTGCACATGAGAAGGTTCACATTTTGAAAGCCACAAGGATATATATCTACAAAAAATTCTGAAACTTTGGTCATTATTCAGATTGCGAACTTCACTATAATTTATTTATGACACCATCATTATGAGAGAGGGAGCACAGATAGGCCAGACAATCTCGTCTATTGTGCAAGGTATAATTCATACTCAGTCTGGGAGTTATAATTTATTATACCATAAATACGTTTTTTAAATGAACACTCTTCCAAAGTTTGACCTTTAGCCTCAGGTTATATATATTTATTTCTTACATCAGGTCTGTTACAATTATCAAGTTAAACTATCGATTCGCATTTTACTTTACTGTTTTATCGTGCATTTTGTTTGTTTTTATTCTTAAACATATTTTTAAAAACATTTCCCATCGTTCGGAAAGTAGCAAGATTTTTTTTGTAAGACCGAGAGAAAATTAATATTCTTTATCGTTTCGGGGTTTGAACTCAGGGCCGTAAGCCATGCGTTACCTTCGTAAATTACTTAAAACTTTGTATCAGTTGCGCATGAATACTAAACCGTTAGAAATTAATGTACGAACATCCCTAAAAAGGTTTCAAAAGCTCGGGCCATCAATCCCTTTGTAATCCTATTATCTCACTCTGATTCCTATATCTGATGGCTAAAACTTCCGTTTCATCTTTAATATAAATTCCTATATTATTCACCGAACACTGGTCAAATTACCACGTTTTTTTTCTAAGTCATACAGAAAATTAATATTTTTTATTATTTCGGGACTCGAACTCAGGTCCCTAAACAATACCTCAACTTTTGAGTTTGCATAAATCTTTTATTTATATCAGGTACGTATAAGCACGTAAGCAGACAGAAAATAACTTTCAAAGTTCGTTAAAATTTATCCAAAACTCGTGTTGGTAATCAGACTTTGGATCCTTTATCTAACCATAAAATCTTTATTCTTCATCCAAAGTTTGTCTAAAAACCTACATTATAAGTTTCATACACCATGTCCTTATACGGGATATATTCCAGCATTTTTTTACTAAAGCGCCACTTACTTAGGTGGTTCTTGCACGCAGACTAGTAGTATGACATAGTATGTTTTGAGACATCAGGACCTGGGTTGCGACACATGTTTGAAATTTGTTCTCAAACATTTAACTTGACCTTGACCATCTTGGGATGTCTTAATCTCGCCTGACATGAGCCCCATAGAGCATTTATGAGACTTGATAGGGAGATCCATTCGCATCCAATAACCTGCACCTACACACTGCAGGGATTCGTGGGTAGCTATCCAGATGGCATGAATTTCATCCACTTGTGGAATCGATGCCACGACGAGTTACTGCACTTCACCGGGCTAGGGGAGGGCCTACGCTATACTAGACCCGTATCCCATGCCTTTTGGCAAGACTGTTTATATAGTAAGAGGCATTTATATAGTAAGAGGCATTTATATAGTAAGAGGCATTTATATAGTAAGAGGCATTTATATAGTAAGAGGCATTTCGATTTCATATGTGTAATTTTGTGTGAAGATCAAGTGGCTGTGGGTTAGTATATATACAGTGATTGCGACTCTAAATAAAACTGAGCATCGCACCAAATTTCGCTCAGTGATGAAAATGAATTGTTAATGGCACAGACAGAGAGGTTTACTTTTTAAATATTAGGTGTGCAAATTTTATAGCACTGTAAAAATAAATTAAAATTTAATTAAGGACTGTATTTTATAAAGATCTCCATCTCTCATAAACCTGGATACATTCGGGGCGGTTTGGTACAGTGTAGTAGAGTCCAGTGTTAAAAAGTATTCAGGAAGTTTTACGAATAAAGTACCAAAACAATAATACAAAAATGAATTTAAGTTGTGTGATGGTGTCATATTAAAATATTACGTAATGTCCCTGCCAGCCCGGTGAGTTTCGTCAACGGCGTTCTGACTGACCTGTTTGACGGGCGACGTAGGGTGCGAGGCGCGGCAGCATGACCGCCTCTTATGGGAACTGGACTCGACTACGGCGGCCGCTCGGGGGAACGGTTGGCGATGTCCCTCTCCCCTACCCAGCCACCTGAAGTCACAGCCAGTGAATACGTGTTTTACTGGCGCAGTGGAAGTTTAAATAAAATAAAGACTGTGTTCCTGAATGTCTACGCATGTGACGATGACGAAATATCCGTTGTTGAATTTCGAGACCATACTAGAAAATTATTCGTGTAGAAGGGATTTTCAGTATAAATAGGGGTCACAGGCATATGACAGGCCAGGGTTGAGGTAGCTTTGCACAGGACAAGATGTTCTGATTTGTAATTTAAGTTAAGTATTTTCGAGATTTTAAAAGACACCTAGCTTTTGAGGGAATTGTTATATTATATTTTTATTCTTGGGTGTAAATATTTCAATTTTGCTATCACTTTCAGCATTTTTATAGTATTTTGCATTTAAGGAAATTTGCTAATTTTGGGCACTGTAACGCCATAATAAGCATTTAATGGGAATGAAAATGTTGCAATTATTCAAACTGAAATATTGCATGGAATGCGCACGTGTTTTTTTTTATAGCTCTCATAATCACTTATTGTATGCTTATATTTACATTTGTATTCACTTTTAGGAAGTATGTTACCGTCATAAAAGATTTTGGGGAGGTTATCACCACCCCACAAGGAATAAACAAAGAAAACTAAAAGGGTTCCACAATAATTCATCCTGGTTTTACATGGTTGCTCCTAATCCAATTTCCAAATTCCTGTTCTCCTTTACCCTAGGAGTGATGAAGGGAAATAGTGATGCTGGTGCGTTGACAGAGCGGGTGTTATCTGGGTGCTGCTAGTTGGGCCCAGAGCACAGCCGAGGTCTCGGCGTATCGGTCATAGTTTTATTGAAAATATATATTTTTGTAATTCTGGGAAATATGAATTTTTAATGCGTCAGTAATGTATGCTGTGCTTGATGTAAGTGTGAAAATCGTTCTTGATTCTTTCTACTTTTACTGTCTGCTCACTTACAAGCAGAAATATTTTCTTGTTACAGATTACTGCTGACAAACACCGATGAGTTTCCGTGATTTCAGTATTGGCCAGAAGTAACGGAAGGCGGTCTCGCGTATACGAGTATGTTCTTTTCTTAGCAGTATAAGTGAGGAGTCAGAGGTCAAAACTAATGGTGGGATCTAAGTGCGTCTCAGAGCTGAGCCCCATACACCTACAAAAATACTATTTACGTAACTCGTGCATCTCAGCTCTCCTGGGAATGGGTAAACATGGCCATGATTGAGGCCATGTTTACCTCCCATGCTTACTGGAAAACCAAAGAATTTCAAAGTGAATGCAATTTATGTATGAGATAAAACAGATTTATGAGATGAGAGGATGGGAATGAAAATTCGTTTTTAATAAGGGTTTAGAAGCAATAGAACAGAAATATTGGATAGGTNGGGGGGGGCTCAACACAAGCGTCTAGGTAGTTATAATATTATTTTAATTCTTCGCATATGAGAGTTTGCTCTTGGCTCTCGAACATCGTTGTTTCGCTCGTCAGTATTTTGCTATCTATATTCATGTCGGAACTAGGTGATTTGCTTAAATGTCCTTGATTAGGGATGGTTATATTCGGTTCGTTACTCAAACAATCCTAAGGAGGGGCTTCTTTTCTTACTAGGTAGTACTAAATAAACACATCGCAGCGTCACACATGCGCGTTGATCGTCCGCAGACAATGGTGTGTGAACAAGAAGGGAATGAGGAGGGTGGGGGGATGCCATCGTTACGTAGACTTCCATCGTCTCACTTCGTGTCGCCAGCCATCCGACAGTCGTATGCATGTCGCTGTTGTAGCTGTTCCTTCCCTAGAGGAATTACGTCTCGAGGACGTAGGAAAGGAAGGATAAAAGTGGATTGGAAGCGGGAAATTTGGAGCATCGCATGCTGATTGCAGCAAACCAGGCTCCCTACTGTTAATGTCGGAGGATCACGACGCAATATGGTCCCACCCAGAACATCAGAGTGTGGCCCCGAAACCGTATTTCACAGAGTTCAAAAGACTCTTAGAAATTATTTGCGAATTTACCATGTCGGTGTATACGTAGAATGAGAAAGCGCGAACGGTAAATATTTCCATACACCCATGGTAACATTCCTACATTTGCTCAGGAAATAGTCTAATGAGTAGGTAGTACAGTAGCAACGCTCAAAATTCCCATATTTACAGCCTGTTGTGTGGTATTATTTACATACAACGTATAGGTTTAAAACTCCCATTGCAGTTTAATAGCAATTTTTTCAAGTGGAAGTTTAACATTTTATTAATGCATTTTATTTAATTGTGTTGAAACAAAATTCACGCTAGAAAACACTGTTCCACTTTAAAACATTACCCGTGATGTCATTTTAGCTAAGAAAAATACTTAGATTCTAATTTACCCTCCCCCTCCCCAACAAAAAATAAAATTTCAAGATCACATTAACTCTATTTGACACAATGGAACCAAAAAATTAAATAACCAAACGATTAAGGAATATAATATATATTGGACAGATTAGTGATATGATAGCGGGCGACGAGTCAAGATGGAACGTTTGGAGGACATGCGAGCGATAATCCTGTCAGGGTTTTAATTTATAAAGGCGTGCCGCCGCGCATTTTTACGCCTACCGCCGTGACAAGTCTTTTGCGGCTCGCACGCTCCGGACCTTCAGCAGATTAAATTCATGCATTTATCTAAAGGAATATTTTGGTTAATGGTCTAGTTTCTGTCAGCATTACTCGGGGTGCGGCGAACCTTCCAGATTAGGGCAGATGCATTATTTAAGCACGACGGGCCTCCGAGTCGGCAGTAGATGAGAGTCGGGAGTTTGGGCTATTTTGCGACCTTAAGCGATAGACGACGAGACAGAAGAGCAACGAGTGGCGCCAAAAGTGACCAGCGAAGCGGGAGTAAAATCTGCGACTGCGAGCATCGGTGCAGTGATGAGTGCGACTGGCAGGCTGGACTTTTGGGCTGGATGCGCGAAAAGATATTTCAAATGATGAGAATGGACAGACTGAACATGTGTTAGTGATGAGTGTGAGTTAATTGACTGTAACCAAACAGAGTCATTGTGAAGGACTTTAATTTGAGTTGAGATAGCCATTGAATACTGCGCTCATTGAGAAATAAAAAGAGTAACAGTGGAGCTGAATAGATTAATGCTGTAAATAATAGTTGTGTAAATAAATTAAAATAAAATTTACTTATTTTATTTTTATAAAGTCCTCCATCGCTCACGAACTCGGATATGCCCGTCTGGCGTCTTGTAAAAATATTATCAAAATCGTTTTAACATAGGTTTGGAAGACATTTTATAGGATTTCACGGAAAAAAAATACAGAGAAACAAACTTACTTGTAGTCAGCAACTAAAAAAAAAAGTAAAGCCAAAATGTTTATTCGACGTTTACACAGATACGTTGAAGTAGCTCGGCGAACTCTTTTTATGAATTGTAAATTATCTAATCTCAGCAATTGAGTCAGTTTGTATCATTCGCGTGTTTCAAAGAATTCAGAACACGTGTTTGATATGATCTTATGGTTAAATTGTAAAATATAATTCTCCAGGTTTTATTTGATGTAAATTTCATCACAAATATAAAATAACGAACTTTTTTCTGTGCAGCACTTACGAGCCACGACGTTTTATTGCTGTTAACAAGTGTGTGTGTGTGTGTAGGTGTGCCTATATATGTGCGTGAATGTTTGTGTGTGTAAAGATTAGCAACAGGCAGTCGTGTATTTTAATACCGTATTCCTTGCAAGGCAATAATGAAGTGAGGCGGGGAACAAGTAATTAGAAAACATGCGCCCTACTTAAAATTTCGTATTTTATGTGCCACATTATTAAACCGTGCGTCTTAAAATTACAATGCCGTGGCGCTTGCTGACCCTCTGATTCCACTCTCGCAAATAAAACTACAGAAACACGCCACTTTAAATACAATTTCTATTCGCGAGGATTGCATGAAGCAATGTGTAGGTTTGCTCTTGTTTTGGGTAATTCAGAGTAGCTTTCGTATAACAGTTAGGGTCCCAGAAATGCATAATAAAGAGATTTATCGTGAACATTCCATAACCTTGCAAATCACGCAAATAAACAATAATGGAATGGTTAAGGAAAATTGCAAGTGTTTTAAAGTTGTAAAGGAATTAAAACTTTATTAAATTATATTGCGTTGGTTAAACGCATGCAAATGAGTTGGTTGAACGAGTAAAGTACTCTATAAATGTGGAGAAATTTTAGTAAACCTGTTTAAAGGAAACAAAAAAATGTAAGGAATACACTGTTAAAAAATTGAACACCATTTGATTGTAAAAAAACTACCAAATAAATTAAAACGCCACTGTTAACTCATGCGTTTATCTGTTAGTTATGTTTGGATTTTTTAGATTATTTTGTGCTATATTACCATGGCCCAAATTTCGTAAAGAAAAATGCGTGTTGTTAGCCTTAATAGAGACTACGGCAAAACTTCGTTTTTTTTTTCAGGATAATTAACATTCTATTTAAAATAACAAAATAAACTATACTACAAAATCATAACAGCCTGTGGCAAAAGACGGGAGTTACTGATTGAAAAACAGGTTTGTCACAATATTTATCTTGTTAACATACTCCATGCCGGAATAACATACTAAGCTTCAATTCAAACTGACCGAAAATAATTTTGGAGAGAATGAGTTTGTGAGTATGAACTCAAAACCGATGTTCTTATATGGTACAATAGTATTTCATTATTGATTTCACAATTAGTTTTGGAACTTCATACATATTCAATGCTTACAATGAAAACAAAGTACAATGCTGAGTACAAATATTTAAAATACTTGTTGTATAATGACAAAAAAAACTTAAAACTTATAGAGCTAAAAAATTAAATAGTTTATCTGTATAGCAAGTTTGTTCGGCACATTAATCTATGTCTTGAAGTTTGCCTGTGTACATGACACAAGCGTCATCATATTATGCAAAATATTTTTTTATTGGGAAAGAGCTTTAAAGTGCATTCGTTAGCGCTAAATTAGTGCAATTTGGTGCGTTCAGTTACAGCTTTACTGCTCGTGAATTACTGCTGCCATGCTGAGCTCCAACGTAGCCGGTCGAAGCTCGATAACGTGTGTCAACCGTAATCCACGAACAACAACAGTCTGACATTCTGGTTTAACGCAGCGCTAACGCATGCAGTTGACAATCAACCGTTACGGGAGAAAGAGGCTGGCCAAGTTTACACGTGGCGAGGGCGATTATCGATTACTCAGTAACCTAGACCGCTCGATTAAACCAGTCCCGAGCTCGCACTATCACTTTCTCGACTCAAGAGGCTAACTAAAGTCCTGAATGTGCATTAATTTGCCGATATGTTCCACATTTCCAACATAAATATGTATGATTCTCTCGCACTTCAGCAGGCAGAAATTGTACGTTATTTGAAAAAAAGCAGTTTTCTAGTTGATTATGTTCTTCTGCATACATGTTTTAATATTTTAAAAATACAGGTGATTTCTTTTCCCATGCGAGTCCATACTCAGGCTGCAATTGTGCGAGGCTCGACACGCATACGCACACGTCACTTCGGCTTGGAAGGAAGGTCTCGCGTTGTCACAGAATAACTTAACGTACAGAGGCAAAATAGCCGGTCTCCGGCTGCACACCACCGCAAAAGGCCAGCTCCTTCGTGAGGTGGTGACGGGTTATTCGCCGGTCAGCACGTGGCTCCAGTATTACCACCCACGGCGCTGCACGTTGAAAGGGTGACAACAGACCAAGCAGTTTTGTTCTGTACGGTTGTCTCCTCTGCGACGAGCTGCGCGCGCCGCGGGTAGAACGAGCGTGTCGCCTGGCCCAGCGATCGCAGTTGACGACGGCGAGTTCGTCCCACTAGGTGATGTCGAACTGCGCGCCCACCGTGACGCTGTACTCGCTGGAGATGACTGTGGTCTCGTGGTACCACCTGGCGGGGTCCACCACGACTGAAACACAACACAAGTTGAGTTGAGAGATTTGGGCGGCTCTTATAAACGAGATCTTGAAAGCCGATGAGGGCGAAATGAGGTGAGAATGGAGCAGTGCCGGGATGCGAGGGCGGGGAAAACTGGAGATACCCCGAGAAAACCCGCCAACCAACGGTATCGTCCGGCACGATTCCCACTTGCGGAAATCCAGGAGTGACCCGGCCGGGGATTGAACCCAGTTCGCCTTGGTGGGAGGTGAGCAGTCTAACCACTCAGCCACCGCCCCTCCTCCCCCCTTACACAGTCAGACGCACCGCTTACGAGGTTTCCAAACTCTGTTGGACTGTACTCATAATAGTCCGTCACATCCGTTAGTCCTCCGTCCGTCCGGCGGTCACGTGTTCTTCATTCAACCAATCGCAGGGCAACTTTTTTTTATATCCATCCGTCAAATATTTACCAAACTTTAACTTTTGACGGACGGACGCTTGAGACACCGCCTTCTGGCAACACTCCCTCGACGTGAGCATGCACTTCGAAATAAAATGCAAGGCGTGTGAATCTGTGTTTATTTTATCTTTGGTAGTAAATTCAGGAATTTAAAATGTAAAGAAAAAAATCAGTACAAATTCTTCTCACTTAAAAAAAACTGTTTTCCCAAACTGTTTTTTTTTCTTGAAAATGTATTTCCAACTAAACATCGCAATTTTTAGCTGTCACATTGAAATTTTTCCGTACTGACGGATTACGGACGACGGACTGTTGTGAATCGCTTTCAACTGACTGACGAAAAAATATACGGATGACTGCCAGATGAACGGACGACTGACGGATGCAACGGACTATTGTGAGCCCACCCTTAAATTATGCAAGGTAGTGTTTATAAAGGCCATTGGCCACGAAAAAAATAGTTTGTTTATTTGTGCCACATACTGTTCAGTTTGTAGGTATTATCTCTGACTACTTTTTCCTCAGATGAAATTTATTTAGAACGAATGGATTTTGCAAAATGACATGTCAAAGTAAAAATTTCACAGTTTTTGTACTGTATAACTTAAACCTACCAACCTATAAAAAATTTAACAAGGCAACTGAAAGGTCTTGTCTTAATTCACCTTAAGGCATTCTTAAAAAAAATTATTTGACGAAAATTTAGGTGCAGCAACAAATCAAAAATATGCAAAATATCCTTATATTCAACAATTTATTGAAATTGCGAAAACATTTCTTGTACGAATTTAAAGACGCGTTTAAGTAACTCTTCGCATCTTATTTCCGTGTGAATTATCTAATTTCTATACGTAAGTTAGTTTTTATTATTTGTACATTTATAATGCATTATAATTGTGAATTTGTGCTACATTCTTTTTTTGCGAGGAAACGATAATCCACGACAACGTCTAAAAGTTGAACAGTATGTGATATAAATATAAAATAACAGATTTATCGTGGCCAACGCCTTTAAGGGGAATTCCTAGTAATTGTTTCTCAACTCCTCAAGATTACGTCTGGCCATATGGAAGCATTACGGCGGGCTCTCTCAAGACTACGATATGCATTCCCAGGCAGCGGAATTTATCGTTAATTAGATTTCTAACAGTAGGCTATTGTTGCATGCGATGTAAGCCAATGTATTATACTAAAGACGTCACTTTGTACTTTTTTCCTTTACCTTAATGATATTGCACACGAAACCCACAAAAATTATGTTTTAACAATTTTTTTCTCTTAAAAAGTATGTATTAGGATAAAAGTAAAACGTGGCGGCTGTAGATAATAGTTTTTTGTACCCTATTTGCGAAAAAATCGTATTACCAGAACATGTATTTACTGATATACTGGTTAATGCATAAACACTGACTTTACAGAAATTTTACTAGGGATTCGCCTTAGGCCACTGTTACTCTGCCAACATTTAACCTTCAAATACATTTGACAGTAAAATTTTATGACTATATAGGTTCATCACATTTTTCCATCAAATAAATTTGATAAATAAACTTGAATATGTTTGAAAATGTGTCACAGGTTTCAACTTTTTCTACTTGGTTTAACTAGCCTGAATTTTTTTATTCAAAATGTTTATTTAAGGCGAGATACCGCTGTAAAGTTACCATACAGTCCACAAAGGAAGAAATGTAACAGACGTTGTGATTTTTTTTACTTCGTTGCTTGATTAAAATTTCGTTTCTCATGACAGTTAAAATTTAATTCCTCTTAATTCTAAATGTAATTGTATAGTATTATTCATGCTCAGAAAGTTTCTATGTAAATTAATTATTTTTATAACCTTATTTGGTGTCCAAAACTTGTTTGCCATTTTTAAGTTTCGTGATGTTGGCTACGGCCAGTTTGGTAATGCGCNAAAAAAAAAAAAAAAAAAAAAAAAAAAAAAAAAAAAAAAAAAAAAAAGCTCCGATTTTCAAAATACTTAATGGACGCTAGAGCCATCCAATGGGGTGGAGATATTTGGACGGCTCTCAGCATCGATGTCTTGAGAGCCGATGGAGCCATCCAACATTTCCAGACAATCGTGGCAGGGAAAATGGCGTTTCAGTACCGTCAGAACCATTCTACTTTCTCTGGCCAACTTTAAGTGAGAGAGCTTGCCAGAAAAATTTGACAGTGTGGCAGTGGATTAAAAAACTATTCTGCTCACCTAGTGTAGGACTCTAGGAAGATATACCGGGGACAACTTTCATTGACGAAACTTTCGGAAATAACTTAAAAGTGAGTAATTTGATTGAATTGTGAAACGATAAAGAAATTTCCAGAAAATCAAGATACTGAGCCACGAGAAGCAATGATAAATGGGGATTCCCACCATGTTATCAAACAACTCATGTGATGCAATCCTAGTGAAGGTAGTTATTCCAATCTTTACCGTGCTAACAGGCAGTGTGAGTCGCTTGGGTGTAACCTGTTTAATTAACAATCCCACAACTGATAGAATTAAAACTATATACATATTTCGTTGTACTATAATTACTGATGTAGGCTGCTTATGGGTAATTGAACACTTAGGTAAGCCCTGCTTAGAATCTACTTTTATCCACATTTTGTATCCTTTCGCCGTATGCAAAATTAACATTTTCATGAGCCTAGTCACTTTATTCATGCGCCAGCCAAGAAATACCATGGAAATGTTACGAACATAAATATATTATTAGTATGAAAAATCCATATTCTAATGAGAATAAAATTAGAAACGTTTACTTCAATGGTCATAAATGTAAATATTACACTCGCAATACAGCGTCAAGACTATTTTTTATTAACTCGCTGACAACTTAACTGTGAATATGCATGTCAGTATGTACTATAGCATATATATATATATATACACAGTGTACTTACGGGCAGTAAGTTTTGCCAATTCTTGATTTCTGAAGTACTTTCTTTACAGTGAATGGCTCTTGAATAGGTATGCTGTAGCAAAATAAACATTGAAAAATCTAATTTAAGTTAGTTATAATGGTTTTCTCAGGGGCTAGTGTAATTTGCAAAAATTTGTACAGCAAAGTACGAGAAAAGCACCGAAAAATAAGTTTTATTTATTTGCCATCTGTTTACTTAATAATCATTTTGTATTATTTTATTATATATAAATGTTTATACTGTGTCTTATTTGCAAAACCCTAACTGATTTGTATCATTTGTATTTATGTAGTGTGAAACATTAAGCATACTGACCATATAACGTAATGCAGTCAGTCCTTGGGCAACTTATTCAGTTGCGTGTCTCAACATTTTTATTGGTGTTTCGGCTCATTAAGGCACGTGTGTGTGTGTGTGTGTGACGCAAATATCGGTGAAGCGCTACGGATGACGCTAGCTAGCACATGTAAAGCGATATCGCCTCTACGCGCAAATTTGTGAACTCACGCGCAGTGTTCCCGTCGTGTCACTGGAACTATGCGACACCAAGAGGTAACCCTATAACTTTAATAATCGCGACACTGTAGCAAAATCCAATGCACCCCTCTGTCGTAGTTTCGCAAGAATCCGGTTCGTATATTTTGGGAACCAGCTGTCTGGGAAAGCAATTTTCTTCTTTGCTCGGAGGGGGGGGGGGGGCATTAATATAATGTTTCCAATCTGCGTGATGTCTTTAAAGTACCATTTACGACTAGACTGAAATGTGCTATTTGTAGATAAGCAATTTGGACCCATATGAGCTGGTTTCCTAACATAACCGGAATTTCAAACACCTTAACGCAGTTCTAACGCCAGATAGGCGGCCACCTTAAACCCTAGCAGTCACCGAGTGGGGTGGCGCAGTGGTGACTCACTGGACTCGCATTCGGGAAGACCTAATTCGATTCCCGGTCCGGACATCCTGATTTCAGTTTTCCGGGGTTTTCTGAAATCAATAATCCTTAATACAAACCTTGGCTGATTCCTTCCCAGTAACTGAATGAATATTTTTCCGTTTATTAGGCCTTGTGACTCTTTATGGGCACTCAAAACACCAAATAAAAAAATTAAAAAAGTCTTTGTAGTCAAAATATATTTAAAAAGAAAACTAATAAAACTGGGGCGCACAAAATATGAACAATTTCTAATTGACATCAGTGCCGGAGTGTTACTTACAATAATATACAACAGAGTAAGTTAATTTTACTGATTTAATGCATCGTTGAGAAAACACCTACATAAATGCGGACGATCTAGACTCATTCGACTTAGATACCATTTGCATGCGATTATTCAACACCAATGACATGCTGATCCATTAAGAGTAATTTGATAAAATGAATGGTTCCGGTTAATCTTGCAGCTATAGTGTGTAGAGCTAAGAATCAGCTCTAAGGTGAACTGCGACATAGGCACAAGAGGGTTAATTCTTTATTGTGCCGCTAAGTTTCTTCACGAGCAAAACTTGCTAGCTTCGAGAATGCTTCCGCTCGATGATCCTTTGGCTAGATTCAAAGTAAAGCATTCCGTAAACTTGACTCATTTCCACTGCGTGTGAAAAGTTGTGTTACTTGGATAAGGCCAGCCAACCGTCGTCTGACGTCGAAGAAAACTTTAAGAAATTATTTCTTAAAGCAACTCTGGGCAGAAGCATATTTCAATGTCAAAATACAAAACACCTCATATTTTTAATACCAAACACACTACTTGTTTAAAGTGGCAAAGCTTGGAAACGATTTTCACTAGCGCATTCTTGAAAAAAAATGCTTGAAAATTTGAACAGAATTATAACGTTAGATTTTTCGTTATGTTACATTCGCCTGTGGTATTAAGAATATATAAATGTCTTCGTCGTTTTACTTCGCAAACAATAGCAAAGCACGTTCCTGGCTTATATTTCAATTACCAACTCCATTATTAGCTTTGACGAACTAAGTGTTGCAGTTTGCTTGTTAATTTTGTGGTGAAAAATAAGCAGTAGAGAAGCTACTTTCGGAATGCATTTTACGAATATCAGAGAACGCCAAAATATTGTAGTATACTACTACTTTGGAACATAACCTACGATGGTTTGTTTATATACGCTATAGACTGGCATAACGGTTGGAATTGGAAGGGCCATAACATAAAATATAAATACTGGGTTTTCGGAAATTGTTGGGCATAATTTTATGGGGTGGTAGGGCTCGCTAAGACAAACATTTTGATATAAGGAACATGCGTCTGGAAACACTCCTCTACTGAGCTACAGGTGTGTCAAACGATGCGCGCACACTTTAAATTCGGCGCGCTGCCTGGGCCGATCACGTGCGGGCTGGAGTGGACCCGGATTGCAGGCAGACAGCAGACGACAGTCCCCAACCCCCATGCGCGACGGCAAACAGCTGATCGCAGTGCACAAACAAACAAAGATATGTGAAGCATGGCTCATATTTACAAGAGCTGTTCGAAGTGACATCCTCCGACTTGCAAGCAGGCGTTAATCGCGGCCAACCAGGTTGTTACGCACTCTGCCAAAAAATACTGAGTGTTCGTTGAACTTCAAGGTAGCCAGCAAGAATTCTCGCAGTCAAGTCCTCCTCACTCTCCCCGGGTATTCGGTGAAAAAGACTTTTGACGAGACCTGAGGGTGAAGTCGGAAGACCTGGAGGCCAAGCTACCGGACCTTCTCGCCCCACCCATCGTCCGAGAAAGGTGTCATTTAAGTGTTCCTGTGAGCACGTATGAAGTGGGCGGGAGCGCCATCATGCAAGGATCACATTTGTTGCCGCACGGCGATTGAGACATCTTCCATCAAAACTGGCAGCACTTCTTCCAGAAATCGCAGGTAAATGTTACAATTCAGGCGAGGTGGGAAAATTCACGACCCAATTAGGCAATTATTGACAAGCCTAGCCCAAACGTTAAACGCGAATTTGTGTTGACGTGACCCGATATGAGTTTCATGTGGGTTGTGATCACTTCACACACGACTGTTTTTCATATTAAACTTTCAATACCCCGTGAATATAGTCTCACACCACAGTAAGATCTCACCAAAGTGTTGATTGACATTAAATTGCGTTAAAAACCACTTACAAAATTGAACACAAAGTGAGCCTGGGCCTAGCGCCTGCACTTTATGTAGGTGGTATGGGTGCAACTGTTGCTCACGTAACACCTCCCAGACTGTCGAATTACTGGCGTCCATGTTGTGCGCAAGTGCACGGGCGCTTGTGTTGGGTTGTGATGCCACCTGATCGAGAATTTCTTCCTCAAAACTCGGCGTTCTAAAATGTTTCCTCGCCCCAACATCGTGTTTCGGTTGAAGCTGTCCTGTGTCACATAGGTGTGGAAAGATCCGTAGGAATGTTTGTTTGCCTATACGGCTGACGCCTGTCGGGATAACGCTCCGCATAAATTTGTGATGCCTCGACAGCAACTCCGCGCGCCTCCCCATAAACATATGTTCACCATATCGGCTAGTTCGGCAAACGTGCACGGCACCATAACGTCATTTGCGCAGACACTACTCAATTCATCAGTGATGATAATTGGGGACTATCGCCCGACTCGGCTCCGCCCTGCTCCGCATCGTAACTGTGTACTCTGCACGGCCAGCACGTGTGTGGTCCAGGCAGCACGCCGAATTGAATCGCAGTGCGCATCGTTTGACGCCTGTCGCTCGGAAAGGGGGCGTTTCCAGACACACATTCCTTATATCAAAATGTTTCTCTCGGCATGCCCTACCACTCTTTAGATTTACGCCTAACAATTTCCGAACACCTAGCCTACCTGTAGGGTCCGTCTAGTTTCGGGGAGAGTTCTTGCCGTAGCGGCATTTTGCATGGAGGGATGGGCTTTTATCTCAAGATGAGAAAATTCGCCTTTCACGAGATGAAAGAACTCTTTCATGAGGTTATAGTTTTTGTTTTACCACGAGATACGCTAACACAATTTTGTTTCCAGTAAGTCTACTTAGCGCCCAGTACTAACAAGTTAAGTATTTGCCGAAATCTATAAAGTCACTGGGGAGACATGAAACACAATCTCTGAGACAGAGGCAACTCTGAAGGAACTCAGCTTTGAGCGCACAGAATAAGTCTGGAAGAACAGGCACTATCAGACCTACGCGTCACTTAGAGGCTGTCTCCACAATACCGGCCTCACTGCTGGAAAAGACCATGCTCCACCCTCGTACCACAGAGTTCTTAAGAATGCAGACTTGAAACAGACTCTTATACCACGAATTTATGCCACACATGCCAGTAAAATGGCGTCACTGGCCAGCAACATTTCGAAACGCCGTTCGCCAATCGGCGCCAGGTAACCTACTTTACAGCTGGCAAACCCAGCCAATAGGGAAATACTTTATAGCACGCGGTAGCCAATTAGGCACGAAGCCCGACACAGAGAATCGCACAGCCAGTCGGGAAACGGGTATGCCCATGTCGCCTCTGTGTAGTTATCTACTCTTGGTGCGTTGGCAGCAGTTGCGAACACAAGATTTTATTTTGGGAGGAACTGAACCTTGAAGTAAGCATTTTACACAAACAGAAAAACAAACACCTTTTCACAATATACTTTAATTTCAAGTGCACACTCAAGGAAAATCTATTGTAATTGATCATTTAAATTTTCAATAGGTTCAAAATTTTTATTTGAAGTTTATTTTCCAAAATTTGTTTATACTTACATAAACGCTGAATTTTGTTTTGGGAAGGGCTGCAGCCCCTTCAGTTCCTCCCTTGCGCACGACCGTGGTTGGCAGCAAGTTTAGCATCGCCGCGTTCCGATACTCGCAGGCTTCACTGTACAGTTATTCCAGTAATGCCAACTATTGTTCCGATACTATTGACGAGCACTGATGTTCACTGGTACTCGTCGCCGCGCGCCGCTGCGGGTAGCACCCTGCGCGAGGCTACACTCATTATTGACAGCACTGAGAATACTGGAGCTAGCAGGGGTCGTGCAGTGCCAGCGAGACAAAATATTGCCGGTCGGTTCAAGTCGTATTTGCTCCGAGATATTTACAGATATGAAGTTGCTACCATCAATTAAAATAAAATATTCAAAACTGAAATTCCGCACTGAAGCAATACAAAAATAAACTTCTAACAGAATTTACTTTAGTATAAAAATTCATTTTCTTCAGTAAAGCAAATATCAGAACATTTTTGAGCGTAAGTACTGTAGTATTTGAAATCAGTGGAGAAATAAACAGTGGCACTTACATTTCTAGTTTATTCCAGTTTCTTAGATTTCAACGAATACCACTGCCAAGCGTTACGAAACTATGGACTTAATCGCGAACAAGAATTACCTGACTGTTCCGTTACTGATGGAATATGATATACAATCAATAATTTCAGTGCTGTTCACAAGTTATGTGGCCCATTTTACTGCCTCTAGAGTTAAGTTGGTTTACAATTAACGGAGCTTTTCTGCACTCTAAACACCAGTTAAGGAATTTTGCCCGTCCAAACAGTTACTTTCAACCACTTTCTCTGAAAACTCGGTGAAAATACGCCCCTTTTCTTCATTTACTGACTTACCAACAGTGCTACTGATCCCCTAGGGATACAGATTTCGACTGTTATTTTAGTGATCACACGTACCATGCGTTTGAGGTTTAACATTTTCACAAACTGATAAAATCATTAATTTAGTCTACTTCTTTAATAATACCATTTTAAGAGGTAACGTGAACGTTCAGACTTCCATATCGTTTTAACGTAACCATCATAGCTCTTGGTTTTTATGTTTAAACTCCATGAAATTTTGTGAAATGAGCAGGTTGATACGTACTATTTGTATAAACAATCCTAACGTTACGAATTGAACATAAAACGGAAATAAATAGTATAAAACTTAAAGCTACATATTTTCGGTTAATTATTTGAATACATATATTTTCCCTTCCGAAATGAGCATCCGCTTAGTAACTTTGTTTGTGAGGTAACGGACTGGTTAAAGAATACTGTGGGTACAAAGTTTGGTCAAGGCGAAAATTATTTATATTTTAGTAGATCAAGTTTAATTGCACAACTTCAACAGGGACTATCAGAAAAATGTTTATTTCTCGTAATGAAATAGTTGAATTCAATAAAAACAATATTTAATTCGCCGCACGCAGTTGGCTGTGACAATCAGTGAAACTGTTTTCCTGAAACAATCAGTTATTTTCCACTAATTCTAGGTGTAGCTATTTTCACCATTTAATGTTGTTAGGATTGGCTGTAAATGACTGATTTTTCACTGTTTCAGGTTTTGAGTGTGAAAGCCTTTTTAAATGTCTTATTCCGGTCCATCATGTATACGCCTGCTTATCATTGCAACGTACATGATGCCTGTAACCTACGGGACCTTCGCGTGAAACTGGGAAATTATCACAAACGTAAATATGTTATTTATGTGTAAGTTCATTACGCAAAAAGAAAATTTCAGGATCCACCAATTTTTATATTACACTTCTAACAGCAGAACAAATATGAGGCAGACTGGTTTTCGTCTACCGCGCGGTGTCCCCTATGTTGGTTCGAGTATCGCCGTCATAACTGCCCGAATCACAGTTATGTTTGTTTACATTTGGTTTTTACAACACGCTTATACTTTTAATAAGAAAAATATTATCATTCGGCGTCACCTGATTATATTGTATTTGCGTTGCAACTTAGTCAGAAGTTCTAAAGTAGTGTACTAGCACATAAATGGACTTATTTAACCCTTCCAGTCCCGAATTTATACATGTGTTCATATGTTGCAATCTATAAACATCTTGATGGGTGCTGTACATGTGTCAAGCATGCTTATCACAACCAGTGAACAATGTAGTAAGTGTTCGCTGGTGTCATAATCAGCCATTCGTAATAGAGAGGAGCAGAAGCTTCATCAAATCAGATTTCTCAGTAGAAAGACGCACAAACCACCGGCCACTGATTCCTCGTTATGAACAGCTACGACCATAAATATCCTTTATGTGCAACATGTCCCAGATCATGGACACAGGGACCGAACGGGTTAAGTAAACACTTTTCTAATCTTAGTTGTAATAACAATGATTTTGGCAGTTTTCATTAAATGCGCCTGTTCAATGTGGCACTCTACGTTTCTAGCAGTGCGTTAAATTACAGAACTACTTTGAGTATAATATTTCACTGCCAACATTATATACCTACCCTAGCTTATGCCATACTGCTTGTGAAATTAAGTCATCGGCTCTTGGAGGTCTTGGAATGTGACGCCCTCTTACCAGGCTACTGGCCAACTCTGGCCTCCTCTGTACGGGTAGAGTTGCAATCTAGCGTTGTTTCCGTAGGCTGCCGTCGTTCTCGGAAAGTGGCGAGAACGGGACTCTGCGTAGAAGCGAAACAACCGACTGACGGGGGAATGGGTAGAGTCCCGAGGAAAAGCCCAACCAGCCGTCGTCAGCATCCGTCACGTTTTCCAACAGCCAAGGACCAATCCTGGATCGCCACTAGTCAGAGGGGCCGGGCCGGTTTGCGAATCGCGCGGCCTCCGAGGCCTGTACCACGCGGGCGGGCACACAGAGATCCATCTCATTCTCCCGATGACACTCCATCAGGAATCGATAGATATAGGCCGCCGCTCAACTATACACGTCATCTGCCCCAGAGAGCTACGTCAACACCAGCTGCGGCTGATATAGTCGGTTCCTTGTTGATACAACACTTTTGAAACCAACCTTTGAAATAAAAATTTTTCCCAACCCACAGCTACACACATCGTTACGTAAACACCAGCTGGCGTATACACATGAGAGTGAATACAAAAAAGTGAAGGCAATTTCCATATAACAGCCAGTGGCGTAGCACCATATTTTAGATTGGGAACGCCCAATGGCGCAAAACAGGAGTTCGAAATTTGCTCATAAAGAATTTTATTAAATATTTGTTACTGTGTGTCTAACAGTACGGAGGCACGTGAGTTGTTCACACGATACAGTTTTAAAGATTTTTCAGACATTAAGTTGTAAAAAGTGCCGACACACCGCTTTCTCGCTTTGAGACGCAGGGAAAGGTGGTACGGTCGTCGTTACCTCTCTGTACGCTGGTGTCCTGCGCATCTGAACAGCGCGAAGAAAGGCTGGACTGTACACGTTGTCCTCTACCCCGCGACTCACAGGAGCCATGGACCAAACGCCGGCCATGGAAGGAGAATGGGATGGGGAAGGACATTAAGAATAGTGAGGACAAAAATCATGCTGCTGTTCGTCTTCTGCGCCATGTACATAATAGTAATAGTGCGTATAACCCTCTTAGCCATAAGACCCTCCGGATTTCCCTCTTTGCATCTATCTATTGTTTTTATACATTTCTAAATATTAATAATATATAGTTTTCTTTTTATACCGTTAATGAACACCACACTGCCAAGGTAATGCTTAAACCTTTCAACAATAAAATCATAGTTTAAAATCATCTCTTCACGACAATTAAAATAGGGCAGTCAAATAGACTTTTAGAAATCATATCACCTCAACATATTAAATCCATTAATATTTGTGTGTTTAAACACTTGGGAATCTCCGCAGGAGGGAGTGGTGACTATTAGCCTGGCGTTGCCAGTTGACGCGGTGAGACACGGGGAGGCTGTCACTCAGACCCTTTACTCCCTCCTGTGGTTCTCTTACAGTAGTATAAAATATTATAAAATATTAATATTATAATATAAGAGGATAAAATATCATAATAATATTACAGAATAAGAAACATATTACCCTTTTACAACCATACCTTACTAAATAATACAATGCTATATTAAAATTCACTCTAACGTAGTCAAGATCAAATTACCTATCTTTTTACCCACTCCAAAACAGGGTTTTCATTGTTCCCTGACAGCCTTGCCAGCAAGCGTGGCGCTACCGGGGCCCTTGCCCAGTAAACTGGGCGCCCCACTGGCCTCGCCTCTCAGGGCAGTCAACTACTTGCCTTGTCCCCCCTTATTAATCCTACTCTAATCTATCATGTCATAATTTATGATCTTGACTACTAAGTATATATCATCAACAAACTTCTCTATGTCCTTATATGCTTCTTCATCATATATGTTGTGCTTTACCAGCGGCCACTGCTCTTCTTTTCTTATTAAGATTCTTCTTAATTCTTCTCTCTCCTTTGCGAACATTTTACATCACTACAAAACGTGGTAACTGTTCTGTTCGCCATTTCCGCAGTTACACATATCATCATTTACCTTATTTGTCCATTTTAAATAACTCTTGAACTGTCCATGTCCACTTATGAATTTCTTCATATTATTGCTCATAGAAACCTTACTATTATACTAGTCTTTAATATTCTTTATATAATTACTAATCTCTATACTACCTTCTGTGTTTTCCCATTCTTCTCTCCACTTGTTTAATGCAATTTCATAGACTAACTTCTTGATTTCCTTGATACTAAAAACTTCTCCGTCATCCAATTTATTTACCCGTCTATGTTATCTTGAGTAACACCTTTGTAATCTGAACCAACTATATTAATTTCTTGTTCTGTAAATTTTAATTTATATATTATATTTCTATTGAATATTATATAATCGATAGGAAGTAATTTATTTAAGATAACCACTGCCGAGAAAGATGTGGTGGCTGTCATCTCGTGTAACTTTATAAGAATGTATCTCTGCAACGCTATAAACTTTTTTACTATTTGTACATTTGAAAATTTTGTCAAATATTGTCTTGTATATTATGTTTCTTAAAGGCGTGCTCTATTTGGTATATTTCCAGAATTAGTACTTCATTTGGTTACAGAGTGTTTTTAATTTTTCAGTTAAAGTATTTAAATGTGGTACAAACGAAAGTCTATTCTCAATTGTTACCCCTAAATATCTGGTTTGTTTGATTCTTTTTATGTTTTTATTATAATACTTTACTACCGGTGGTCTTAAATCCATATTACCTTTAACGACTATTCCAACTGTCTTGTCGGCCGCTATTTTCAATCCATTATTTTCCCCCAATGTCTTTAATTTGTTAATTTCCATATTAGCTCTTAATTCTACACCTCTCCTGTTGTTATCTCCGATGATTATCAATCAGTTGTCTGCAAACGCTACTTTCGCAACATTACTACCATTTTCTATATTTAAGAACTCATTAAATACTAAATTCCATATTAACGGGTCCAAGACCGAGCCTTGTGGGCATCCTCTGTTCATTTCCTTTTCATATGTTATAAAATCGCTATAGTAACCAATACTTCTTTCCTTAAAGTAATCCAGTAGTAAATTCTTCTCTTTTGTTCCAATTTCTATTTGTGCTATTTCTCGTCTTTTTCCGTTCCAGTCAAAATTGAAAATGCGTTACTAATATCTATTAAGATTAAAAGTACATATTTGGTATCTATTTTATTTATTATGTCCAATACTGTATATAATGCATTCTCTGTTGATCTATTTTTTCTAAAACCAAATTGATATATATTGAGAACTTTTTCTGTTTGTATACTTATTCTATTAAAGATGATTCTTTCAAGTAACTTTCCCAAAATCGGCAACAAACATATGGGCCTGTAGGAACTTGGACTGTCCTTTGGTTTGTTGTTACCCTTATGTAGAATTACGACAACTGCTGATTTCCATTCTTTCGGGAAGATTCCTTTACTTAGACAAATATTCATTATACCCAAGATTTATTCTTTTATTTCTTCCCAGAGTTCCTTTACGACTTCTACTGAGATGTTATCTTTTCCTGGGGCTTTCTTTAATCCGCTATTTCTAATTGCCGTTTCTAACTTATCCATCTCTTTTTTTCAAGTCTCACCAATGACTTCCTCATTCCTATCCAACACTATATCTTCATCTACATCTGTATCTATATTTCTTTCTGGTATTAATTTGTTTATCAATGTGATATAAGTCTCCTTCACGCCTTTAGTATATTTTCTTTCGTTACATATTGTCCCTATCTTCTCTTATTTCTTTATTTTCTTTCTCGCCATTTTATCTGGCAAATTCCAAATATTTTCTCTACTTTCCTTTTTTTAACGAATTATTTCCATTGGTTGATCATGTTGTTTCTAATATTTTTTTTGTATAACTTCCTTTCCCTTTTCTATTCTTCTTTATATACCGTTTTAGCCTCGCACGGACAACATCTCCTGTAGATCCTACTCTTTCTTATTACGGTCTGTCATATCTCTTAGCTCTTGATTCCACCACCACACCCTTCTTCCTTTTATCTGATTTACAATTGTTCTTGTTTTTTGACTACATACCACTGTTATTGTTATTCTTAACCTGGATATTCTTTCTTCGATGCTTTCTTGTGCAACTGTTTCTTTATCCCTTTTTAAGTCTGCTATAACTTACTCTTAACTAACTTCCAGTCTTTTACCATAAAATACAATCTGGTCTTATCTGCTAAATTTCTGTATCCCATTGTCCATACCCAGCTGATTTCGTTGTGGTCGCTTATACTGGGTTCTACTGTCCAGTTTTTACAGTCATTGTATACTTCATCAGTTGTAAACGCTACATCAATGTTCTCCTCCCCGTGTATTGAGTCGTATGTACAGATGTTGCCTTCTGTATTTAGAACATTCATGTTATTTCTATTCATAAATTCTTCAAGTTTTTCTCCTCTTGTATCTCTTCTCTTAGAAAACCAGATCGGTGACTTAGCGTTAAAGTCTCCTGCTATTATGGTGTTTCTTCGTTTATCTTCTTCCATTATCTTATTGATTTTATTTAAACTGATTTGTATATCTTTGGAGGGTGGACAGTAAACATTTATTATTTTAATTTCTTTGTTATTTATATATGCCTTTATTGTTACTATTTCACTATCTCAATATTGGCGTATCATTATGCATTCTATTTTTTTATGGCATATGGTAGCCGTCAAAATCCGCCCTTCCGATCGACTATACATCGCATTCCAATTATTATCGATGTGTATTAACTTTCCCTCGTTTGTATAAGGTTCTCGTAATAATGCTATACCTATGCCCTTGTTAATAATTTCTTCTATTATGTTTACCGTGATAATTCTGGATTTTTGTAGATTCTGTTGTACTATTATCACGTTCATTTTTATATCATTCTTCATAGTCTATTTCTTTTTTTAATCTTTCTTTTCCATTTTTTAGAATTGAGCATTTTAAATCTTTTGCGGTGTGGTTTGTCTATTGTATATAATTTTTTGCTCTTATGCAATTTATACATTTTTCATCCTTTTTCCTACAGTTTATTTCTGTGTGCCCTTCTTCCGCGCATTTACAGCATATAATGTTTTGTTCCCTGCATCATTTGTTCGTGTGACCATATCTTAAGCATTTTGAACACCGCATTGGAGATAAGAATTCCTTTGTGTTGCGAACTTTCCAGTCACAGTATATTTTGGGTCTAGACTCTATTTTCCTATAACTTTGTGAACTTACTTCCATTATTTTATTGTTAACGTTGTTCTTCGGTTTAGTTTTGATAAGGATGTCGCATGTTCCATAAAATTCTTCCTTTGGGATTTCTATAAAGTTTTGCTGGTATATTTCTTTCTTGAATTCTTCATCTTGTTAATTTTTATCCACATAGAATATTATTATTTTCGGTTTCTTTCTCTCTTTCCAAATTACCTTAACATTTAGTTTTTTTCTTGAATCTCTTCTTCAATCTTCTTAGCTTGTTTTTCATTTGCTAGCTCCATGCCAATACCATTATTTCTTACCTTCCATATGTTGTTTACTTGGATATTTTTTCTTTTGGCCTTATGTATCTCATAATTTAATTTTGTGTGACTTCGCTGCTATTACCTGATCTTGCAATGGCTGGCTCCACGATGATTACTACTGGTTCCTCTTTTTTCTATTATTCCATACTTGATCCCCTTTGTTCGTCGTTTCGATACCTCTTCTCTATTCTCTGTGTATACTATCTTTCCTTATGTTGTTGATTTCTTCTCTCATTTGTGACATCTGCCTTTCTCTTTCTTCTCTTCTTTTCTTCTTTTCTTCTCTATTCCATTCTTTACTCCTTTCAATTTCGTTTCTCATCTGTAAAATGTCTACTTCCTGTTCTATGATGATTTGATGCAAAGCTTCTACCTGTTCCATGATATGTTTCCTTATTCGTTTAGAAATATTTTTATTTTCTTTCATCATGTACATTATTGTACTTGCTTCTGACAAGGTAGTTACTGTTCTTGCATTATTGTTGACTCTTCTTTTCTTATTTTCTTCCTCTTATTCTTCTGATTCCCCAAGGGATTTCTTCTTATTACCTTCGGTGGATTCTAGTTCCATAATTTCACTCCAATCCGTTGTTTGTCTGCTCTTCTTCTTGCTTCACTCTTCCACTTCTCTTCTGTATTCTCCTTCCGCGTTTACACTTTCCTCCTAATCTTCTTGTAGTATTAATTTTTCCATTTCTTCATCTTCTCTTCTTATTTGCTCTTGTTGCCTTCTTCTTAATTCTTCGTCTTCGTCTCTTCTCGTCGGCGATTTATGTGCTTTTCCACCTTTTTTTGAAAGGGTTCTCATTGTCCCTTTCTCTACCTCCTTCCTCGTCTCCTCCTACAGACCACCCATGTTCTGCCATGACTCACAAAAACTCTATCAGGGGACGGAACCGCTCCAATAGAATGCAATTAATTACAATGAACTAAGTGCCGTACCGGGCCCAAAAATATTGTTATATATCCCTTCCAATACCGCATGAATAAATCAAAATATTCCCGTTAAAAAAGAACACCTCTACCAGCATATATATTGATACATAAACTTGATCGCTCTATAACTCCTAAATCTGATTCGTCTCAGATCTGCCAGTCATATTATCAACACTTCTTATGACCTCATACAACATACTAAAAGTGAACTCTAGATCACACCTGATCACTGTCTTCTAGTAATCGTATTAACTGCAAATTTTATACAGATATACTTCATACATCCTAATTTCACATGGCCACAAATGATAAGTTAAATATAAATAATTTCTCTAGTTATTTATTTATGACACGGTATGCCAACCATGTGACAACAATGTGTAGGTGTTAGTCATGTATGGGTGGAATATTCGTCTATTTTCTCTGTTTGTACATTATACCTACTACTCTTGGCTTTTCTTTAAGATGGTACTCTTCTTAGCATTAATTTAAGTATTTATTAGATGATCTTTCAATCAATTTACACACCTGGATGCAGATCGCATGACCACCACATGCGGGCATTGTTTAATGCTTGGGAATCTTTACCTTTTATCTCATTTCTCTTCTATTTCACGCTTTATAACTATTATTTCTTGGCTTTTCTTGTTGTTGTCTTGCTTACATATCCTGAATTATTTTTTAATAAATATCAACAATTAGGTAATAACTCTATTCTTCCATACACCGGTGTAACTTCCATGTGACAACCATGTGCATAATACAAACATACATTAGAAAGTCTATCTAACTATTTGTACCTTGGTATGCCAACCTTCTGAAAACCATGCGAAATATTTATTTCTTGGCAATTCTTATAGTTGATAATTATATCACGTAACTACCACATGTTATCATTGTTTAATTAATGCATGGGAAACATTATACAAATGATAAATTTAATATTTGTTTAATTGCTCTATAACTATTTATGCCCGGTGTACTGACCATACGACAAACATGTACAGGCTTATATATACCAATACTTCAGAACCAGCTATCTGCAGGAGCTGCCACTTATATTGTTAATTCATCTCGTGGCCTCCTTTAACATACTGACGCATTCTGCGTCCCTATATTTTATTCGTCAGAACACACGCTTTGGCGAAGCTCGCAGGCGGACGACCAGCAATAAAGATTAAGGGTTAGCGGACATGCCGGCGGAAGAGTGATGCCAGGAGGGCGCGACCGCGCCTCGCAGCTACAAAGGCGTGCTACCAAAGGTTTCTGCCCGTGAAACTGTTCCTGCACGTGCAGACGACATCCGGAGACAATGGAAGGCACCAGGGCGCGGACACAGCTGCATTTTGCAGCTGCCCAAGGGAAATCGAGATCCCACCACCAGCTGCGTCTGTCCCGGGCTTGTACCACAATAAACCATGAGAACTTTTAGCGGGCGTGCGGGATATAGCGGTACGATATCCGGAGGCAGGAGAACCACATGTGCGCCGAACCAAGAGGGCACCCAAGAGTTCCCGCACATGCAGAACGGAACAATAAACTTCCAGGCCAGAATCCCAAATAAAGTGTAATTTATTATTAAATTGGTCCTAGAGACAACAGTGTCGACGTATTCCTACGCCCTATCACTGAGGGCTAGCATCAAGTGCTGGCGCCTCATGCCGCAGAGCAGATTCAATACCTACTTCCAAACTTCAGCATTTGGCAGGTATCAATACTGAAAGTAAACTCTCGGTCAACCCTGTTAACTATCTTCCAATAATAACATAAACTCCATATTTTGCATTGATACACTTCATTAAACCCTCTTAATGTAACCACGGTGATTAAATAAATATATATTAGTTAATCTTATTATTTTCCTGCGGTGTGCTAACCATGTGGATACCATATGTCACATGTAAACCAAGTACACTATCTTGTGCATTACTGTACATGTTTTATTATGATAGCATTTATCTATTTTATAATTGTTTTGATAGCATTCTGGTACTTGCAATTTCTCAACTTTACTTGTAATTAACAGTCCAACATTATTTTAATTGCAATCTATTATTCAAGAACAACTCACTGTTTCATCGCCAAGTGCCAACCATGTGCCAGCCATAAAACATTAGTTTTAGTAAACAGGTTCTCTAAATATTTATCACTCGCCATATTATTTATATATAGTTCAATTATTTATGTCAACCATGTCCTTTGATATAACACTCCAAGTATACCAATACATTTATTCTTCTGCTAACCAGTGATTCAATAATCATGTTTTAAATATTTGTTTAGAACTCTTAGGCCGTTCACATAGCTGACACTCCAAACATATCATCCTTAAAATTCAGACATCTCTAAATCAATTTTTCTCCCTATTTACATATCAGAATGCCATCCATATGTTGACCATAAACCAACACTACCACAACAACATGATATTCCAGTTAACTTAGCTAAATTGTGTCCTCTTCTAGTTGCATTTTCTACATCTTCTTCTTCTCTCTTCATACTTACTCTATGATCATAACAGTTAATCTATATATCCTAAACATTGTGATACCAATGCATCATCTATCTCAGCTAGCAAAATTAAAATGAAAGTTCCATTAAGATGAAGTAATATTCTTCCATATATTGCCATACATTCACTGTTGATATGAACATAGAACTAAACTTATTCCTGAATTTATTTTCACCCAATTAATAATATTAAAACCTGATAAAATTTCTTTATCATTGTTTACATACTATATTTACACAAATTATTAGCAAATGTTATGATGTTCTTCCAACTATCAAGTTGTTATGATTTTAAATTGTCACAGCCTCATAAAGCTTCATCTCATACGTGTATTACACCAATTAACTATACCAATGTATACTTTTCAATTTTGTCGTAAACCTTACCAGTTTTCAGAATTTCTTTAAAATGTTATCATTCACCTCCAAATGTCAAACTTTAGGATAATACAAGGTCACAGCATTATATTAATATATTCCATACCTATATTTCATCAATTTCTAACACAAATTATAATTTTTAGTTTAGTCGTTAACTTATGCCAATTTCAAAGAAAACGTTCATAAAATATAATTGCATTCTTTCTAACTGTTTATTTTTAGGTTTACAATGTCACAGCCTTATGTTGATTCCTCTCATATATATATTTCATCAATTTCCCACACCAATCAGTGCTTTTAAATCTTGTCGCTACAGTGGCCAACTTTCAAACATCAAAAATTATATTATAATTCTTCCATTTTATGGAGTTACTAAGTCACAACCTTATGTATTTACATCCCATGCCTATATTTAATCGATTTACCACACCAAATAACACTTATAGAATTTGTCGTTAACTTGAACCAATTTCCAAAACATTCATAAATTACATTTACTTTATTCTAGCTGTCCAATTTTTAGGTTTACATTATTGCAAAGTTATATTAATTGATCTCAAACATATATTGCTTCAGTTTCCCACACCAAAACAAGACATTTTAATTTTGTCACTATCTTGGCCAATTTTTAAAACATCAATAAAATGCTAAAATTCCTCCTGCAATCAAATTTTTGGAGTCTACACAGTCACATCCCTATGTTATTACATCCTATACCTATCTTTCTTAAATTACCCACACTTTTTAATTTTATCGTTAACTTGAGCCATTTGCAAAAACATTCCTAACATGCCATTTATTTCTTCTGTCTAATTTTTGGGTTTACATTATCATAGCCTTAATTTAGTTCATCTCTTACATATGTTTCATCAGTTTCCCGTACCAATTACTACTTTTTAATTTTATCGTTAACTTGGTCAATTTTCAAAAACATTAATAAAATGCCATTTCTTTCTTCTAAGTGTCTAATTTTTGGGTTTTCATTGTCGTAGCCTTAATTTAGTCCGTCTCTTACATATGTTTCTTCAGTTTCCCATACCAATTACTACTTTTAAATTTAATAGTTAACTTGGTCAATTTTAAAAAAATCGTTGAAATGTTATATTATTCTTCAAACTACCAAACTTTTTGGGTTTGGTGGTTTATTACCCCACATTTAATCATCCTATACCAATTTTTCATCGATTCCACACACCAATTAATAGTTTTTAATTTAGTCGTTACTTAGCCAGTTTTCAAAACATTCCTAAAATGTTATTTCTTTCTTCCATCAAAACAAATTATTGTGTTTACGTTAATATTGCTTTCTTTTAATTCCTCCTATCCATACATAATGCCTCATTGGCTACAACAAATAATGCTTTTTCAATTTTGTCCTTAACTGTCCAACTCATACTACTACACATTTTTATCGGAGTTTTGAATTTTGCTTTAAAACACTTTCTGACTGTTGTATATTATTTTGCTGTTCACCCTCAGTACATAAATGTATTTTATACTTCGACAATCATTACCCAGTTAATGGAATTAAATATTATCGAAATTATTTTGCCGATGTTTACATTTTTTCCGACGCACTTAACCACACTTATTAACATTCGTATAATCATAATACCTACTTGGTCAATGTTAAAAACACCATTTCCTATAATTTATTATTTATTTTTTGGCTCTCACTCACTAGAATGTTGATTTTTCTTCATTTGTGTGGTTTGTTTACCTCAATGTTTCAACCCGGAATTTCAGTTGCTGTTTTCTTATTCTTCTGATGTAGAATTCTTCTGCATTCATTTCCTTATCTTCCTTAGGCCCGGAACAACACCATTCCACATGAATTCACACGATTTAATTTGTAGTTATTAAAATAGGAGCGAAATTCCGCCCCCCGACGGGACACATCACTCGCGCACGACAGCCGTGACAAATTGTACAGTATATGCGAGACGAAAGTTCACACACAACTTGCGTTGTAAAACGTAGATTTATAAATTTTTAAAACATTTGTTTCAGGAAAGGCCAGGCATCCGGACGTCTTATGACACTACCTCGCTGGTAACACATTTATTTTCATATGATGCTGAAACAAATGCACGTCACATTTCTACGTAGACCATATGCACGGCGATCAACTTATAGTATCGTTCAACGAACTTCTCCACCCCTTCCGAAAAGAAACACTGCAATTGCTCCCTAAGCCAAGTCTGTATCGCTTGCTGGACAATCACCGCCCGAGCTGAACCAGCGACCACGGAACGTATCCTTCGGTGGGCTGTAGATGTGATCGGATGATGCCAGATATGGGCTGTAATATTTAGCTGCAATGGGGGTGGCCAAAGTCACTCCTCGTAACTTCTTCTTATGGGAACTCAATGTGTGTGTGTGTGTGTATGTATGTATAAATGTGCGAGTAGTCTTCAGGTGTAAAAAAAATTACAAATATTGCAGAACGCAAAACGTTCCTACGTTAGCAAAAAAGAAAAAAAACCAGTAAATAAAGACGGAGCGTTAAAACCAAATTTAAATGAAAACAATGTGCGATAAATAGCGTATCAGGGACTGACAGCACTTTCTGCTAATGTGGTATACTTACTGATTTCTCCTGGTTTCAGGGTGACCTCCAAAGATTCGCACTGATAATAGCACTCTGGTGGCGGATGCAGGAACCACCTCTTACTGCCTTTCAGCTGCGCCTGCCAGGAAGGCTGGTCCACCACGTCCATCTGTAAATAAAACAAACAGTGCATACAGTTTCAGTTGACGCTCATTATAATATACAGTAAACACATTATAAAAATACTTTTTAGTTATATTATCTGTAGAGATGTGAGTAATTATAATCTTTGTTATGATTAAAATAATATTTGCTAGATGCCATATAAGGTAGATTTCAACACAGTAGAACGATTATGGGGACTTTGGCGGAAGGGGCTGGGGGCTCGGGGCATTGGAGCTGTTCATGATCTGTCATTCCGGTCCCACGGCAGCCATCTTGTCCGCCATATTGGATCCTTGTAATCTTGACCTTTGACCCCAAAACTAAAAAATAAAAATAATACAAAAAAACTGAAATTTCCGGAGTTCCCCCACATCCCCTTCCAACCATACTCATTCCACTACCTTGGCAGGTGCAGTCCGCCATCTTGATAGGTGCACAGCCACCGTCCGCCATCTTGATTTTTCGTTTGTCATCAGTTTATACATTGCTGGAGTTTGTATCTCACCTTCGTTCAACCAACATCTTGGTTTTTTTGTTTGTAATTTTTTATATTGCTGGTGCTGTCCCCAGCACCGCGCCCAGCAGACGACTGACCCTCTCCATTCACCCTTCCAATATATTTATTTAACCAAATGCCTCAACCCTGATTCTCATTGACTAATTGCCCAAAGTGATTTCTTCGTTTCGGAAATGCATCAGTTCGTGGGTTTGGTCCACGATCTAAACGGCTACTTCGTGGATGCTCTTTTCGACGAAAGGAATGTAAATGAGCAATTTTGGATATTCTACGATTTTTTATCCAGGTCCTACGGCGAGGGCGAACTCGTAAATAGTGCTGCCCTGTTTCTCATGAATGTAACTGCAACTTGCTATATTACAGTTTATTTGTATGATGTTAACCTCCAAGATGTTTACCGCACTCGACGATACATGTTTATTTATGCTTCGAACCCCAGAATGGGTCCCATCGTGTCCGGTTCCGTGAAATCTGCATCTGCGGTGCAAAACATTTCGCCTTCAGGGTATTCGGATTCCCATGCAGTTCAAATGCAATGTCGTGCGGCAGCGATTCCTTTATGAAGTATTCCATATCCTTCAGCTCGTATGCCCGGTGGTAATAACGATTTCCTTCCCGGCCCCCATAACCGAATACTGGAATTTTCATTTTCCTCGATGTTGGATATGGAGTTGTAAGTTTGAAAATACACTAGTACCACACCATCCCTCATCCATTTCTAAGGGAGGGTAGTAGCTGGTCCACAGCTTGGATGTTCGGCCACTCAGAGTGATAGACACCGACATACTGATGAAATCGGTATGGCTCACGCACCTTTATTTATTCCCTGCGAATTATATTAATTTTTTCAGTTTATCACTGGAAATCTCGATTGCTTAAAAATCACAGACTCAAGAGTCCACAGTTACTTATGTTAGGCATATGTCCTGTTTTGTAATTGTACGTTAGTTTGGTATATTTCAAATACTTGCGCAATTCGGCCGGAAGATGCGAATTCTCAAAACTATTTTAGTAGTCTGAATGTTTACCCTTTTTTATTTAGGCCACCCAGTTAGTATCGGGCCCAGCTGTCCTGTCCAGACTAATTATGGTGCATTCATGTATCTTGGATTTAGGGGCAAAGCATCTCTCACAAACACTCCGCGAAAATGAGATATTCTCAATTTACCCGCAAACAGTTCCAAATCCGTGTTCATCAGTGGGCGTCTAGGCAGATTCACTTTGATTTACTTCTTCTTTGATTTTTTCCTATTTTTTCCCCCCAGCAATTGATCCTCCTCTTCCCTGATACGGGTGACGACTGTAGAGCCCTTCAACATTTTTTTCCTCATGTTGATAGCATCAAATTTTCTGTTATGGCGGTGCGTTTCGTGGTACTTACAATATTCGTGACTGCCCTGGCGATACCGGCCAGAGCACCGATTGCAGGTATCAGTGCGGGCAGGAACCCTTCTACTTTGTCCTTCCCTTTCCTCTTTGTCCTTCAAGGGCACTGCGATTGCCTTTTGCTTGCAGGTGGATCCATCATTGTTTAACCTTAGATTTCATGATGTTGGATACGCCCCAGGCAGCTACGTTTTCTCCGAACCTGGTGGCTGCCGATTTTATTATTTCATCGGCCTTTTGTGCAAGTATCTTGACTGCCCGGTGCCTAACTTGCAGATTCTTGTACTGGCAATAGGTGATATCGTGCTGCTTGCATGCTTTGTCCAGGGTTTTTATGCCCATCTCGTTGCATGACAGTCTTTCAGCTAGCCTTGTTCCCGGCCCACAGAACCTGTATCCTGGAATGTAAATTTCTAACGGGAGATTATTGATGAGTGAATCAACGATCCTACAGACGGATTTCATTGTCTTTACCTTACGGCACATTGAATTAAACTGAGCGAACAAACAATACATATTCTTCTTTTATACTGCTTTGTTTCAGTATAATGGAGGTAATCGAGCAGGACATTATTTTCCCCACGCATATCACCAGGGAAGTTGCCGAAACCGAGCACGAATAACATCATGGTCCCCTATTGCCTAATAGCGCGCGAGGTCAGATTTTTTGGCCATAAAGGTATGGGAAAACATGCTTTACTGAGGTTGCTGGAAGAAACGAATGGCCTTCGGTTCGAGATGTTCTTTGTGCTGGAAAGACAAGTTCGGTATATCGGTAATCGCAAAGGACTGCTTGCTATATAAAGGCAGGTACAGGGATTGGTTCGATTAGTTTATCCTACGAACGCAACCATGAGTCATGGAAGCATTTTTAAATTTGGCGGAATCGATCGTCACAATGACCTTGAATGTAGGCAAAATTGCTTCACCACTGCATGCAGAGAAGACTTGTCCCTTGTCGGTCGAAAATTGGAAAGTGTGAAAAATGAAGTGGTTGATGTTTTGGTGGGGGGTTGATAAACGCATAGCGACCATAGAGGCGCGGATAATCGACCTCATCAATGTATCGAACGTGCAGAAACAAGAAGATTTGAAGGATCTACAAAGTGTATTAATGCCCAAACTGGCTGCAAAAACTGATGTTGCGAGGCATAGCAAAAATATATTGGATATGCGTGTTGAACAGCTCAAAAATATCGAAAAAGTAATTTCAGAAAATTGCGAATGATTTCCTACAAAAATACGAGGTCGATATATATACATGTACGAAATGCCTTTTGTACTCAGTGAACGATCGACAATCGAACCGAATTGGTGAGCGGGCTTCAGCGAGCGATCGAGGCGGTATGGACCAAATACTTACTCACGAAAAATAATAGAATGGCTGTCGAGAATCAAAGGGAGGAGGCTGTCAAATTTATTATCCTCCGGTTAGACGAAATTAGAAAATATCTGAGTTACGGGGATGATGCCCGCATTTAAATCATACATGAAATCAAGGTGGAAGAAGTAACCCCGATGTGTAAATTGAAAATAAGCCCGGAATTGCCCAAATAGGAAGGTGGCATTACTAGCGACGAAGACGATTTGCCCCTGATCGATTTACTGCGTGTGCGAGAATGGAAACGAACACGAGAGTACGAACCCGATGTGGGCACTCTTCTCTCTCTTTGTATCGCTTCCTACTCTGACCGTACTGCTGACAAGACATATGGTTTGCAGACAAGTAGTGGAAAATGGTACCTTGGAAATAAGGAAGTCTTTTTTTTTTACCCAGGGATGTACTGCATATCGTCAAGCGCAAGGTGAAAATCACGAAGAGATTGAGCGAACTTTCGTTTCGTAGTCATCCTGGACACTTCACCGAATTGGATTTGTGCAAGTACCGTCTTTCGTTAAAGCAAAGTCGCGCATATTACGCCGAGATTAACCCTGAATCACATCGGTTTAAAGAGACGGTGCACGAAAAATTTCACATTATAACCGGACTCATTCCTAGGATACTAGAAATTGGTGGTTCGGGTTTGACTCAGAAATTGGAGAGCGGAGAAAAAATCGACTATCAGTATTAGGATGATCCGAATGAGTAAGTAGATAGGCTGAGACTTCTGATTGCTTTGCAGGCAACCGGAAACCACTCGCACATGAACGAAATTTTTTTCATCATCGAAGAACTCGCGGAGGAGCTATATTTAAAAATGAGCAAGTATGTAGTTGCTGACGAGTTGCACAAATATGATAGGATAAGTTACCTAAATATAAAATACGTCATGAAAGGGCTGGACGATACTTTCCAATCTGACCTGATCGAAATGCAAGTCTGCTCGTGTAAATAAAGGTCACCCCCAAATTTTGACAATAATTAATTCTTTTTGGAAGTATGCCTGGGCCAGGCTGCTCAAGTCTAAGAATTCGCACGACGTCACGAAAGCCATGGCAGATATGTTGCGCAAAGGACACATACCGAAAAATCTCCACACCGACGATGGCAAAGAATATTTTAACGCAACTTTTCGTGCACTGATGAAAAAGTATCGCATAAGTTATTATTCTACGTACCCTGGGCTCAAGGTCAGCATCGTCAAGCATTTTCTCAGGACGCTGAAAGCTAAACTGTGGAGACATTTCACGGCGAACGGAAACTACAAGTGGTTGGATATACACCCAAAACTCGTTCGCGAGTACAATTCTACAATTCATTCTACCAATTGCATAAAGCCCAAAGACTTGAAAAACGATGCCCTGGTTTGGACCATGTATGCTATTCCGAAGAGGAGGGAGCCCACGCAAGCCTAAAGCCAAGATCGGTGACTTAGTGCGGACTGAGTTTTTCATAAAGGCTTTTGTCAGAACTGGTCTGTAGAGTTGTACAAATTGGTGTGTATACGAAACCTCGAGGACCAATGTGGCGAACCCATCATTGGCAGATTTTACACCGAAGAGATCTGGTCTATGCAGTTTCTAGGAGTTTATTTGGTGGAGAAGGTGCTGAAACGATGCAAGGGTCGCGTGTATGTGTGGTGGCTGGGACATTCCAAACATGATGACACCTGGATCGCAGAGAAATACATTTAATATAATAAATCTTCACATGTGTGCTGTGAAGCTTGTTCTTTCATTTCTATCCCTGTTGCCCCCCCCCCCCNCCCCAAGCTTACGCGCCATTATGTATGCATGCATGGGTCCGAGATTAATTCTCTAAATTTTTAAAGTTGGAGTAAACTATGAAATGTTTTATACATTGTATATTCTTAACTTGGTGTATGCATGTTTTTTTTTGGGTGTACTAACGAGAACATGAAATTTTTTTTACAGTTCGTTGTTTCACATTTGATGTGATAGACATAATTAATATTTATTCTTCAATTTATACTTCGCGTGCAAATTATTCCAAGCCTTGTTAACTAACGTGAAGCTGATCATGAATGGAGCGCAGACACTTCTATACATCATATATATCCCCTGTGCCCGGTCTATAATTTTGTTTTAAAGGTGTTTGGAATGTATGTGATGTAGTTTTATTTTTTAAGGAATGTTTTGTCTTCTTTTAACGAATCAGTATGTTAACAGGTATCATTTCTTCATCAGTATGTTATTTTTGTTCTCATCAATATGTTATGTCTGTTTTTTACAAATCAGTATGGTAACATGTATATTTTTCTCAAGTGTTGAACCGGACCCTTCTCTGAGAGTGCCTTGTGTATATTCTCGAATGGAAAAGCAAAAATGTATTTTTTTTTGACGTATTATTGTTTGTATGATCAAATAAATATGCAATTGTGATTTGTTTTTGTAACCTATTAAAGTTTTACCTGATAAATGAATAAGCAATCGATCTTTGTTCAAATAATACATTTAATGTAGCTAGCATGAAGTCACCGCTGTAGGCAAACTGCACGCCTCCTTTCCCAGGCTACATGTGGCCCGTGCGCTGCGTGTTCAGCAGGAATAGCAAAGCACATCTTATGCAAGGCTGCCAAGTGGTGAATATAGCAGATGGTGCCAACTTTAAATCTGGCCGTCTCTGCTGCTGCTACACAGCATGTCTAAAGAAAATTTTCGAAGCCACCTTCATTTGCAAAGTGTTTTACCCCTTATCATTAATCTATTAATAATTACATTCACTCATNAAATTTTCGAAGCCACCTTCATTTGCAAAGTGTTTTACCCCTTATCATTAATCTATTAATAATTACATTCACTCATCCAAAATGTATCATACATGGTTTTAGTAACATGATTTTCATTGAAGATTTGAATTTTTTTCTTTAAATTAAAACAAAACTGATACACTTAATATTATTTTTCTTTACCAACAGTTTTTTTTTTACTTATGTGAGCAGGACATAACTCTAGATGTCAAAAAAATATTTTTTAAACACATTTATTTATGCACACACAAAACAATATTCTTCTTCTTCTGCATAATACAGATAATACTTTTTTACACTTTTTTATTCTCTGAGTCTAGGAGGGCATTGCACACATTATATATATATTTTAATGTACCATGGGTTCCTGGAACATTTTTAAAATATACCACAGGTTACCATAACTCCACAGTCTTATGGGTACGAAGTTGCATGGAGCACCGAAATGTCTTTGTTTTCTGCACTCGGGAAGTCTCGTCGCGTACGTACATCTCTGTGAGCTGTCGGAACAGCGGGAAGCGGCAAATCTTGTGAAGTTCTACGAAGTTCGTTATGATGCGGCACACATTGCGAATCGCCGTTTCTTGGCGTATTTCAAACACACACACAGGTTAATATGGAATTATGGCAGAGTCCAGCATTGTCGATTTTCCTCGTACAGAATACTTCCCTCGTCCCATCTTAGTCCATGGGTTTCGTACATCTGTGGGCGATACGCCTGTTGAATTGTGCGATCGAGGTACTTCCATGGACACAGGGGGAAAAAAAGTGAAAACTTTGGTTTTCTCGTCTTCATCACTGTACGAGATGGCAATCTGCTTGATGGTGTACGAGTCCAACGAGCGAAAACCTTGGATGTTGCAAAACATTTCATACGATTTTTTTTATATAAAAAAATGTTAAGTTCTCATGCTAACACTGAGTTTCAAATTTTTTTTACCAGTTCATTAAAAATTTTATCGAGCTCCATACACATCGGGCTCCTGAGTTCTGTGTTTGTTTCCTCGCCGGATATTACTTGCCAATAAATGTCTTGAAGGGGAGCATCTTCCATGGGTACAGCTTGCGAGTACGTAGCTTGCACGGGGACGTCATCTTCTACGGATAGGGCGTCTTCAACGGAGAGAGCGTCTTCTACGACGAGGGCGTCTTCAAAGGGAACGTCGTCTTCCATGGGTCAGAGATCGCGAGGGCTGATCGGCGGGCCTTTCACGAACCCCTGTGATGCGGCGTGTAAGGATCAGAGGTGGTGCCGCCCTCGAAACAGTCCTTGCATGGGAGGTAGTCCGATACGTCTTCGTCCTGCTGTATTTAGGCGGGCAAATACTAGAATATGGTTGAAATTTCGTAAGGTGCGTAGACCAGGAGAAATTCTTTCAGTATGTACGGTAACTCGTCCTGTTTGTCCAAGGCACTAAGCGAGCGTACCCTTCCAAATGCCAAAATCCCCAAAGGATTTTATGGCTGCTTGGAAAACACGCGTACATTTCTAAGAGAGAGAATAATGGCTGATTACTAAAGGGGGCTCCAAGCGCATCATATAAAAAGTTTTAAAAGGAGAAAAATAGTCCACCCTCGCGATTAAAGTAGTCTACTGATTGGTCGGAACGAAGGTTTCCGAAAACACTCGAGTAATTAGCCAATGAGAAATATTGGCGAAGCAATTAAATATATTGAAAGGGGATGGACGGTAACCGACTAATTGGTCGATTTAAGGTTTCTGTAAACACCCGAGTAATTAGCCAATGAGAAAAATTTGCAGAGCAATAAAATATATTTGAAGGGGTTGGGCAATTAGTCAATGTGAATCTGGGGTGGAACATTTTTTCAATTAAATATATTGGAAGGTGATAGTGGAGGGGATCTTTCGTCTTCTGGGCACTGTGCTGGGTACAGTACCAGCTATGTAATACAAATAAAAAACGAAAAAAAAAACCAAGATAGCAGTTGAACGAAGGTGAGATACAAACTCCAAAATTATATAAACAAATGAAAAACTAAAAACCAAGATGGCGGATGGTGGCCATGACGTCTACCAAGATCGCGAACTGTACCGGCCAAGATGGCGGATGGCTTCACTTACCAATATGGCGAACTGCGTCGACCAAAATGGCAGATGTCTGCTCCTACCGCGATGGCGGACAGTGGCTGTGGCGCCTACCAAGATGGCAGACTGCACCTACAAAGATTAGGGACTGCATATACCAAAGTGATGGGCAGTGGCTGTGACGCTAACCAAGATGGTGGACTGCATCTATCAATGCCAAGGAATGGGAATTGTTGGAGGGGGTGTAGGGACCCCCTAAATTTATGTTTTTTAATACATTTTTAAAATACATTTTTTAATAAATTTTAAATAACTTTAAAATCATTTTATTGCATCGGGTTCAAGGTCAAGGTCCCATAGACCGAAGACGGCGGACAGTATGGCCGCCGACGGACCGGAATGACAGAGCATGAACAGCTCCGATGCTCCGAGCCCCCAGCCATTTGCGCCAAAGTCCCCATAATCATTCTACTTACTACTTATGCAAAAATAATTTCGTTTTCGTGACATAACTTTTGTTTCTTGTTTATCGTATACAATTTTTATTTATAGTAACATTATAGTTAACAGACAGTTACATACTTTTTCACCTCTTTTTTTTCTGTGTGCTATTTGGTGTCTGTGAACATGTGAGTACGTACAGGTGATTTAAATTTCGTACTATGTTAATTATGTACACAGAGCAGAAGCTAAGTCTCTACTGCTGTGCTACCACTGAGAAACAACTTTTTCCTTTAATAAAACTAAATTAGTTTGGCGAAGAAATATTTCTTGTTTGTATAGGGGACAATGAAATATTCTCTTTATGAAACCAATATTTTCTGTAGTTCCTATTTTGTTGCGACAAACATGTGAAATTTCTTTTGGTGCAACTGAATATTTGTATGGATATACACACTTTAGAGTTTTGTGTATAATTTTAAGAGAGTAAAGACTTGAAAAATATCTGAAACCAAAACTTTAGTATCTAAAAAATACAACTTAGCGATCTAGGCCAAATCGATGATTATGGTGTTAGTAAGGTTTTCAGGTTTATAAGAGATAAAATGCATAATAATTACGCTTAGTTCATTCATAGTTACTTCCAACTTTTCTTGAAGCCCTGCTGAAATTCTATTTTCAGGCTATTTCTCTGTCCGAAGGAAAAAAAAATTAACTAAGTCTGGAAATTTGTACCAAAGAGTCAACACGCCTTATTTGTAAACACTAATTTCAATCATATTTTACATGGGAACTATTTCTTACTAGCCATTACTAATTAACATATTTTCTCTTTGTTCGTATTAATTATAGNTTTTATCCCTATTAAAAATAAATGAGTTGATATTATTTGTAGATAAGATATAAATAAAATATCCGTTAAAAAAATAAGATAATGTTGCTAAGCGAAATGATTTAATCAAAAGCCATTGCTTCACTGTGTCGTCACAGAAAAACAAGTTAAGTTGTTTGAAAGATTTTTGCGATGAGTGTGAAAGGTTAAGCGCAATGATTTAATCATAAGCCATTGCTTCACTGTGTCGTCACAGAAAAACAAGTTAAGTTGTTTGAAAGATTCTTGCGTTAAGTTTGAACATACGCCATTGCTTCACTGTGTCGTTACAAAAACCAACCAAGACCATTAACATATTATTATGTAATAAAAATAGCGTTGTTTTAAATATAATGTTTAAACGTGATCATTCAAATTTGGACTTCCTTTTTTCCATCCTAAATTTCACCTCTTTATGACTCTTTTAAGCAAATTATGGAAAGTTTTTTACATACCAGACAGCACCTGTTAATTCTAGGGACAGCAATAAACCCTAATATAATAATTTCGTGTATATATGTAGATGAATCTACACATCTCAAAGCGTTTACGTAACACCCATTGTGTATTTTGTAAATCGCCCCCTGCTACGTTTTCAGCCACATTATGGTACCCTAAACAAAACACAATTAAAAGTAATGACATTAAAATAAATTATTGAATAACAGATTTTACTGATTCTCTCCCAAAAAATTATTCTATTGTCATGCACGTATTACAACTTTAGTCAAGGTCTGTAGAACGATCCGCTCATTCTCATCGCATAAAAGTCGGTCATAATAAAACGAGTGGTAGCATTTGCGGTTACAGCTTCTCACACGAAGTCCAGAGGAAGGAAACTTTGCCCGCGAGTGTGATCATGATGCTATTTTGTTGATAACTCCGCTACTGTACATCATACATAATGGATCTAACTCGTACTGCATACCACGCTCATTTTTTTTTTCTTGATTGACAATTCTGGTAGAACTAATTAACATTGAAGCGTCTCCCTTATATTTAAGTTTTTCAGGGATAAATTATTAACTATAATATTAATTAGCAGTTCGATGTTATGCTATGCACACTACTGAATAAATTTTACATTATAAAAATAAAGTCGACTTTCTCAAGACTAACAAATTAATGTAGCTAATACTTGTCCATATTGGTAAGTTGTGACCACAATTCTAAGGTAATTTAGTGGTTCAAAGAACAATATGAATAAATAACATATCGGCAAAACGATTATAGACCATTCACGGCGACTTCCAACTTTTCTGAAGCCCTGTTAAAGTTTTACTTTAAGGATATTCTTCCGCCTCATGCAAACAAAGTTTAACCAAGTCTAGTAAATTATACCAAAGAGACAGTGCGCTGCATTCGTGCGCACTCAGTGTAATTACATTTTGCATAAGAACCATTTATTTCTAAGTATTACCAACACTCCTATTTTCTCTCTTTTTTCATTCGTATTAATTATAGATTATGTATTATGATTTATATATAGAATATAAGAAAGAGTTCAATTTAACTAAAAATGANGTTCGTATTAATTATAGATTATGTATTATGATTTATATATAGAATATAAGAAAGAGTTCAATTTAACTAAAAATGAGATACCCTTATGTTAAAACCAGCATAAAACGCTTACAATACATGGTATATTTAGGAAACAATGAGACACGTAATATATGGGGCAAATTTTCAAAGGTTGGATTCAAAAAGTGCGAAGAAACTGCGAACAGTCTATATATCGAAATTAAAATTGAACTGGAAGCAAAAATTTTAAATTTCAGGCAATTGTCTGTTTTTTTAAAATTTTATTTCTATTTGTTTTTAATTTAGATAACTGAAAACGAGTCTATCCTTTACTCTGAAGAAATTGTTGTATGAAGACATATTAAAAACGATGATTTGGTAAAAATTAAACATTTTCCCCTTTTGGCATTTACTGATTTGTTATCGGGATGTTAATAAATTATTTTATTCGACACCCCACAACTGGGAAAAATTAATAGTGTAAATAATAATTATGTGTTTTACACCCGTGTTAAAAATATTGAAACCTTTTGATATATATGATATGAGTCCCTATACAATATACATTTATGACTACGCCTGAAAACAACCAAGATACATGAGAAAGATTATGTAGATATTAGCGTAGATTCTGATGTTATTACAAGTGTTTAACTGGAATAGTTAAAATTTTACACAATTAAAATATCCAGTTTTTGCTTNTAGATTCTGATGTTATTACAAGTGTTTAACTGGAATAGTTAAAATTTTACACAATTAAAATATCCAGTTTTTGCTTCTTTATAAGTGCTCTGTTAACAACTTGTTTCAAAAGGCAGAATTGTCCGAGTACTTTAAGTTTCGCAAGATTAAAGTGATTTAGATATTTCTTTCAGGAAAGATACATGTCCACCAAAAAAATCACAAAATCGAAAAGAAGACGTGAAAAGAAAANAAAAATCACAAAATCGAAAAGAAGACGTGAAAAGAAAAGTGAATAACATAATGTGAATGTGACATGTTTATTTAAAGTCTGCGCATTAATAAAAATGGTTTTTCTATCGGCTCACACGTGCAACTACTTGATCGTNAAATTTCATGCATACCAGCTCCTAATATGGAGCTCTTCTACAGAAGTTGACATTTGAAAGAACAATAACGGGATAAAATAAGGAGCAAACATAGTGAAGAGGAACCGGGGAAAAATAGGTTATCTTGCCTTATCTTGCAGATGCACACACAATGTGGTTAGTCATCTGGAATTCCAGCCATGAGCTCGCGCGCGACGCTTTGCTCTGGTAAAGAACTTAATGTGCAGAACTGAGTACTTAATCAGGGGCCGGAAGCTTGATACATCACTTTACCGTTCCACAATAGAAATAACCGCAGCAACGACACAACACAACCACCATCAGAAAAGGGGGTAAAAACATGTGTTGGTTAAGTTCCATTTGTCTACAGCCCGAAGGGGAGTTGTTTTATATATAATTCGTGCTGCGCAATGGAGTGCGGATTTCTGCTACTGCTAGCATTTTTCACTCTCCTTTTTTTCGGATGCCCTTTTTTATATCCATTTGCGCTTTTATGTGGTTGCGGCTGGAAACCAACCCCCCCACCCTCCTTCATCACTAAAACACTCTGGGGCGTAGCTGAGAGAAATATTCAGCCGACAGAGAAGGAAAGTTAGGGAGGCTTACCAAATCGACAACTACGGCATTTTTTTTTTTAATTCACAGCCGAGTGTAAATAAACATTGTAAGAGTTCTAAACAACGCACCCTTAGTCAGGTGCCAGCACGCCCAACACATCACTTGAAAGTAATCCCATTCTCTGGCAAGGATAACACATTAAAATATTACGCAAGCCGTAAGAATGACGCACGCAAGAAACAATTTATTTCCATACGGGAATAAAACGTCTACCACAGCTTCAGAAACTCACCGCTATCACTGCTGTCATAAATTTGGCATTATCCATGATTGTAACGAAAATAAGTATAATGTTAGTGAATAAATCATCTGAGTATTCACTTTCTAAACTTCGTGTGAATGCTCCAATACTCTACAGGCATACTATGTCGCGAATCTTTTGCGCACGCTGTAAATTACAGCATACCTGCAGAATTTGTAAAAATTGTGGGTGAAATTTCAACGAAACATCACAATTTGGCAAAAATTTAAAAAATGCAAAATATGAACTCTTAGGCACTGCTCACACGGTGGTTCTCAAATCTCGGATACTCAAGGACTGGGATACGGATACTTGGAGACTCGAAGACTCTGGTTGTCCGTCATCCTCACACAGCCACTACTGAAGTTGCGGGTTTCCTATCAAAAATTAAATCAGTATTCAGTTCCCTCCGGGTAGGTGCGTTTATACAGAGCGCTTCAATGTACAATTTCTAGTGATAGTAGTGATGAGGATATCATTATCCAGTATTATTATTACCACCGTAGAAAGAGAACAGTGAGAAGATTCTGGTTACACCCTTATATCGAAAGGAACAGGAATTGTAGATTATTTGTTGCTGCAAAATAATTGCAGGAATCAGATTCTAAATTCCTTACATGCTACAGACACACCAACATGAGGGAATGTGTGAGCCCTGAGGAACGAGTTCTGGTAACATTGAGGTGAGTGAAAAATTGCATTGTAAGAATCTTTTTAGCAATTTCATTTATTTAGTATTTACAAAAGAAAAGGGAATGGTCTAGTTAGTACATAGTACAAAGAATCAAAATAATGTTCTGCCAAATCAGGAGGTGCTATAGTTCAAAAAAGTTTAGAGAAGTGGCCAGTCCTTGCTCACCCATTGGTGACATGTGGCTTTCCTGATGAAGGGAAGCTTCGTCCCCGTGTAATGATGAATGCGAGGACGGGTATGACGAATGTTGTGAAGGTATGTGGGTTCCTTGCATGGGTACTCGAAATCCGTCCGTTCGATTGTCCGTAATGTCATCAATGAGCCGTAGAACCTGACGTCTGAACAACCGCATCTCAGTGTCTGTCAAAGGTTCAATTACCAGTAGCAAACTCAGAAGAAACATTTTTTCCCTTTAGAATCTTTCATTTCAGTAACAATTTTTCCTATTTTTGCATCCATGAAATCTTTTAACGACTTGTCCAAATCTGTTAGCGTATTTCGCTTGCGTTTCCTTAGCGATGTTGAACTGCTGAGGGACTTAGAGGTCTGGGGTGGATCATCTTGGGCAACCATATTTGTTAAAATGTGAACGTCAGAAGGAAGTGGTTACGATAATGATGTGGCCATGATGGTATCGTCTTTCTCCTCATCAGTCAGGCATGTGTTCTTTAAATAGTCATCAGATAACTGTTGCGACACAGTAGAGGTAGCTAATGACTCATGGGCTACTTCAGTCAAATTCCCTTCTTGTGTTCCCACTGTTCTAATGAAATGAAGTGTAAACTTCATGGCCTCTGATTAATAATATCGTTTTTTCTTGTTTGCACCTGAACCGCTTGTTGCAGGCTTTAGGTGCCGCACAAATACGCGCAGATTTTTCCACTTCTCCCTGCACTCACACACTGTAAAAAGACAGAAATGGGAATTATCAACCATGATTTAAATATAAATAATGACGAAAATTAAGTTCTTACATGCTAACATTCAGCTGATGTATGGGTTATTATACAACAAAATCATTATTTATTCCAGGTATCAGGGAACAGGATGTACTTCTACATCACTCTCATTGTACTTCGAAAGAGGACAGAGTACAGTAATATACATCGTACGTGAAACTTCAAAACTTATTTGGGAAGTGTTGAATCATACCTACATGCCTATTCCAGACGAAGAGCAACGGAAAACAATTTCTAAACGTTTTTATTCACTGTAGAATTTACCCAAATGTTTAGGAGCGTTGGATGGGAAGCACATCCGCATCGAAAAATTACCAGGGACAGGCTCTACTAATTTTAATTATAAACAGTACCACTCCATAGTACTAATGGCATGCAGTGATGCTGATGGTTTTTTTTAGTATCATTGAAACTGGTTACGCTGGGAGGAATAATGATGGAGGGATATTTCGTGCATCAGCAATCAAACAGTGGATTACAAATGAAATGTCAAACTTGCCGCCACCCTCAAAATTACCAAATGATGAAAATGAGTGTAACTTCCCTTACTATTTTGTTGGAGATGAAGCCTTTCCTTTGTCAAGATACTTAATACAGCCTTACCCAAAAAAAAACTCTTGATAATACTAAAAGAGTTTTCAATTACAGATTGAGTTGAGGATGAAAATCTGTGGAATGTGCTTTTGGAATGATGACAAAAAAATTCGAAGTCTTAAGCAGTCCTATTCGCGCCCGAACTACGCAGGGAGTGGTTGATATAACAAAATCAGTTTGCATTTTGCATAATTTCATTCGTAAATGTGAAGGTACTCAATATAACAGTTACGAACCACAAGAAAACTCCGAAACTCCTACTACCATTGTTCACCCAAGAGGGGAGATAGCACTGCATTCTCGGTCAACTGCTAATGAAGTAAGGAATTATTTAGCGAACTACCTTCTAACACCTGGTGCTGCCCTTCCATAACAGTGGAAATACTTCATTTGAGGAAGTAAAAAGTTATTGTAAAAAATTACTTTGATATTGTTTGTGAAATGTTATTATGTGTAGTTTGTATTTGGTTTTAACATTGTGAACAACATTTATTTCGTGTTACTATTTTTTGTAATAAAATTAAACAGGTGGCTAAATTTAATTTTGTGAATTTTGTTTTTATACTACATACTACAGTGTATTTCATTTAATAACTGCAATGTATATACATAACTCACCTCAGAGCTGAAGTTTCTTGGCTATTTCGTTCCACGCCTTTTCTGTTACATATTTCTTTGAATAGCCTTTCAGCTTATAATTATACAGCACTGGAAATTTTTCCCCTTCTGCCACAAACTCATCGCGGTGAAGGAAACAAAGCAACTGAGCTACTAGGAGACCAGCACGCCGAGTCTAGTCTCTGCGTAGCGGTGTTGCCAACTGTTCACGACTGTAATATCCCCGTCTGAGTGTCGCCGCCTAATTACATTGACGCGTAACTTAGTCGCCGAGTATCCCAGTCGTTCCGAGGTTCGAGTATCACCGTATGGGTAGTGCCTTACACTACACAAGAATTCATAGTTTGTACATTTAATCCAGTGCTTTTGAAAAAGGTATATTGCTATCACAATTTGCTATCACTGATTTCTTAATTCGTTGTGAATTCCGTATGCTGAAAGTTAAAATCCCGCTAGAATGTTTCAATAATATCACTGGAAAAACTATAGTAGTGGTTTCAGGAGATTCTGGGCTTATATTAGAATGTATGTAATGGATATTAGCTCTCGCGTTTAAATTAGCAAAAACTTTTGCCCTCTTGTAACGAACTCAAACGAAAGGTTCTCAATAACCAGCTATGAAATTTTAAATCGTGCGGTTCCTAACATGCTAGATATGCCCCCTTTTAGAAAGTGTTTTTTTTTTTGTTTCAGGAACTAGGTATTTAATAACAAGTAGTTTTTATATATTTTAGTTACTCACAAATCTCGATATTTAATGCTTGTGCTTCCACTGACATATTTATTATTATATTTCCTTTCCTTCTCATTTCTGCACATAACGTAGTTATTGTTTTAAAACCAAATTCTTTAAATAATTATGAACAGGAAAAAAAAATTTCATATAATCCTGATAAAGTAACTAGTTCTGAATGACAGATTCTCCATGCAATATACGCTTCCTTCTCAGACTCATTACTTTATAAAGAATTAATATTCGAGAGCACTGCTTTGGAAAGAAATAGTGTTTATTCGCGTGTAAGTACACGCAGAAGCATTCCTAGACAGGAGAGCCTAAATGAATCCCGCACCGAGTATAACAAAGGGAATGACTTAGCTTGATCGCTTCTGGACGATGCTTTTCGCCGTAACGCAGAGATTTCATGCGCGCACATAATATTTCCCATTCCCTCCCCGCGGTTTCCATCAATCTGCAACGCAGGCCAAATGGGGCAAATTCAGCTCTCGCCACGAAGTTTTTCTGTTTGTCAGCAGCTTATAGCGGGCTTCACGCAAACTGCTTTTCTGCTTATCAGCGACTTACAGCGAGCTTCACGCAAACTGCGTTTCTTCTTGTCAGCGGCTTATAGCGGAACTTCTTTTCTGCTTATCAGCGGCTTACAGCGAGCTTCACGCAAACTGCGTTTCTTCTTGTCAGCGGCTTATAGCGATCTTCACGCGAACTTCTTTTCTGCTTGTCAGCGGCTAATAGCGGGCTTCACCCGAACTTCTTTTCTGCTTGTCAGCGGCTTATAGCGGGCTTCACGCAAACTTCTTTTCTGCTTATCAGCGGCTTATAGCGGGCTTCACGCAAACTGCTTTTCTTCTTGTTAGCGGCTTATAGCGGAACTTCTTTTCTGCTTGTCAGCGGCTTACAGCGAGCTTCACGCAAACTGCGTTTCTTCTTGTCAGCGGCTTATAGCGATCTTCACGCGAACTTCTTTTCTGCTTGTCAGCGGCTAATAGCGGGCTTCACCCGAACTTCTTTTCTGCTTGTCAGCGGCTTATAGCGGGCTTCACGCAAACTGCGTTTCTTCTTGTCAGCGGCTTATAGCGGGCTTCACGCGAACTTCTTTTCTGCTTGTTAGCGGCTTATAGCGGGCTTCACGCAAACTGCTTTTCTTCTTGTTAGCGGCTTACAGCGGAACTTCTTTTCTGCTTGTCAGCGGCTTACAGCAAGCTTCACGCAAACTGCGTTTCTTCTTGTCAGCGGCTTATAGCGGGCTTCACGCGAACTTCTTTTCTGCTTGTCAGCGGCTTATAGCGGGCTTCACGCAAACTGCTTTTCTTCTTGTTAGCGGCTTATAGCGGAACTTCTTTTCTGCTTGTCAGCGGCTTATAGCGGGCTTCACGCAAACTGCTTTTCTTATTGTAAGCGGCTTATAGCGGAACTTCTTTTCTGCTTGTCAGCGGCTTATAGCGGGCTTCACGCGAACTTCTTTTCTGCTTGTCAGCGGCTTATAGCGGGCTTCACACAAACTGCTTTTCTTCTTGTTAGCGGCTTATAGCGGAACTTCTTTTCTGCTTGTCAGCGGCTTACAGCGAGCTTGACGCAAACTGCGTTTCTTCTTGTCAGCGGCTTATAGCGGGCTTCATGCAAAATTCTTTTCTGCTTATGAGCGGCTTATAGCGTGCTTCACGCGAATTTATTTTTTGGAAGACTGTGTGAGTAAACTGCTGTCTTTTCTGCAGCTATCGAGTTGCTGTGACATTCACTGAACAGCCATTAGACATGCATGTTATAGAGTATTTATTAAATAAATAATTTCTCGCAGTGGAGTGTTCAATTAAAAGAAACGTGATGCATCACGGAACGACTAGCTATATTTCTAGCAATGATTCAGTAATTTATTGTTTTCTGTATCACACTTCAAATGCATTATCTTCCCAATCTCCCAAAACATACATGGTTTTGAAAAAATTTCATGTGTCCTTTTTCAGTCTAGTGTTCTAATGGTGTGAAGATTTTCTGTAGCTATTCTCTGAGCTTAAATCATTTTTCGGCATTTTTTGTTAGTTCCTATAACTTAGTGGTGTGAAGTATTAATTGCACTTTGTTTCTTGTGTACATGCCTAAAATATAGGATTTATATAAAATATTATCTAAAACCAAATTTTTATATTTTTTTTTTAGCTAGAAACACACAAAATAAGGAGAAATAAGTATGCCTCGATTCTGAGACCAGCATTCGCCATTTTTAGTATTCATTAATAATTTTGGGGCTCTTTGTCCGTTTTTAGTATGTATATATATATATAATATAATTTGGTTAGTATACGCCATGGACTTCCATTATGTGCTTGTATGTTAACCGATACGTCTTAATTTCCAGGAATTAATTTCTTTAAACGAAATAAGTTTCCTTGCCATACTTGTAGGCTATACGGCAGAGCTGCTAGTAATCCACGATTAAGACTCTTGCCTTGCGTGTGGAATTCATATTAAAACTAGCCGAATCCATTATAATAATACTGCTCCTTATCATTGCTTCCTCCTCAAACCCAACTTTCCCTTGGCGCTGCTTAGGAGTATTACGAAAAAGTCATAATTATGTCGAACAATTTTTACCGTCTTGCTAAACAGTCGAAAATTAAACGCCCATGAAATGAGATTACTATTTGTAATTACCTTGATTACGCTTTCTATTATTTTTGTAATTAACTAACAGTAGAGTTAAATTATTGTTACGTCTTTTTTTCGTTTTCCCGCAACTCTTCGGTAAATGGTGAAGTTCAAGCACGAGAAATTTAGGTCTTTCATTCTTTTAACGGTAATCCTACCAAATAACGGGAGCGAATATAGAGAAGGTAGCGAACACTCTCTGAACGGTGAGATTACCGAATTATTGGTATGGCACACTTGTAAACATTATTATCGAGCTCAGTGCTGTTTTCATCAACAACCTATTACAATCATTCATCAAATTATAGCACCGAAACACTAGAAACGTGATTTAATCTTGTGTCTCCGGTGATTTTATTCCGTGAAAATTAAACAGAAATAATTTAAAAATGTGAAAAAGAAAATTTTTGTTGGCATTATGGAATCCACGATGTATTTATAAAACAGAAAATTCAACTATATACCGAAAAATATTTTCTAATTTTATCGACCACTAAAAACCACTTTTGAAATACGACGTGTTACACTAACGCATACTCAGACTAAAAATGTATGCAAACATACATAACTAATATTTTCAGCAATGCCCTTACATTCGTAGAACGCAGATCTGATCACTGGAGGCGCTCGGAAGACGGTCTTCATGAAAGACTAAGTTAGACCCAGATATAAGACTTAAGAAATTAAGAGTAACTGAAAAATTTGGCGAATATGACAAGTTAAAATCATAAAGTGCGAAATTAGCATATTTACCATATTTCAATAGAACTGTTTTTTTAAATGACTGCATATTGTGATGCTTTTGTCGAGAATGCGGTATTGCGCGCTAGTAATCTAAATTGGAAACTAATTTGCATTGCAAAACCGTCTATGTACTTGTAGTTGTTCGAAATTAACATACAGAAATTCTGCATTACCGAAGTTCTATGAAGTGGTAATTCAAGTCATTTCTTTTCCTTGCAATATTGAATATTCACGATGAAACAATGAAAATGTAAAATGTATTTAATTCAGTAACAGTTACACAGCCCTACCTCATCTCTTACATTCATGGTCACACATCCGGGATATAACATTAAAACACGAGTGTTTGGTAAATAAACATTAAACACCTAACAATACACAGCAATTTAATAATTTAATTTGTGTTTTAGGTTTTTTTATGACTTATAAACATGTTTTCGTTAATTGCACTTTTGTTTGCAGTCGATTATATAATAGGAAATATAGAAAATTAATTCATTTTCGTTTCAAAATATTTTTCCTTTTGGTAAGAGTTAGGTTTACAACTCATAAATACATATTTGAATACAAGTCACAGATCACTTTTATTACAAATTAGTCGATGTAAACACAATAATTGCGCTACTGTGAAATTTAAGAGTTCTGCAACTTGCTGGTATTTTGCGCGCCCGAGGCCTCGAAACGCGTGAGCTGTAAGGTCGACTGTTGCTCACTCACTAATTGACTATTTGCCTCTACGTGCTAGGCTCTCAACTGGCGCGCAGTATTTCCATCGGCAACGGGTCCGAACGTGACTTTAAGCGGAGATCCTACATTTTTTTGTACGCTAATAAAGATTAAAATTTTATGTTAGTCAAGTGAACACTCCTAACTTTCGAATAGAAAAATTTTTTGAAATGGGAACTTGAAACTTGTCTTTGAGCACGAAACGATTCTTAAATGATTTACGTCTTTAGACAACGCTAAAAAACAACCTTTTTTAATAATGTATTTTCTACGAAACATTTGCAACACACTCACGTGCCAACCAGGCGGGGCCCTTAATTCCCTACCACGAAAACCTTCAGTATTAATGCTACAGATCTGTCAGAAAGACGTCTTGTGCCTGTGATAACGGCACCACGTTGATGCATACTCCCGTGTTCTGGAGCATAGACAACACTACAGAGGAGTGGAGATATTTGGGCGTCTCTTTACATCGACATCTTGAGAGCCGATGAGGGTGAAGTGACGTGAATATGGAACAGCGTCGGAATGCAAGAGCGGGGGAAACGAACGGAAGATCCTCGAGGAAACCCGCCGACCATAGGCAACGTCCGGCAAAACCTTCTATACGTACTTTATTTGCATGTATAAAGAATTTTATAGGGGAGAAACGGGTAGCCCCGGCCACATAAATAAAACTCATGACATTTTGAAAATCAATAGACTTAAATCTTAATTTTTATATTAGGATTGAAATAGAACCTATCTCTCAAATGTTTAATTAACCAACAATCTGATAGGTTCATTATCTTAGCTTATATCAAGTCTTGAAATCAGTCTTCAATTTCCAGTGGATACATTTTTTGGAGGGTAGCCGCGGACATATATTTAATGATGACCAAACCGTTTTTTGCCCTTACATACATCACAACAGTAGTATTCCTCCGAAGGGTCAATGTCCACACACGCTTCGTGCGCCCAGTCTTCGCATTTATGACATTGGATCCAATGTTCTCGGAATGTTTCTCCGCAAATGATGCATTCTGTATCCTGGTCTCNCAGTAGTATTCCTCCGAAGGGTCAATGTCCACACACGCTTCGTGCGCCCAGTCTTCGCATTTATGACACTGGATCCAATGTTCTCGGAATGTTTCTCCGCAAATGATGCATTCTGTATCCTGGTCTCTTTGTTGCTGAACCAAACTTTGAATGTTCTTCTTTGTTTCCATTTTATTAACTGCCGCCTTGTTTTTATTGGTTGCAACCTTAGTATTATTGGTTGCAGATTTAGATTTTTTGGCTGCAGCCTTTTTCTCTGCCAGAGCGTTTTTGAACGGCGAAGATGTCAGAATCTTCCCAGTTTTGGCTTGAACTGTGCTTCTTGTCCACTGCTGTTGGCTTAAATCCGATCTTGAAGAGTACTTCTCCGCACCTTATATCTCTCAGCTGATTCTCTCACAGGTGCCTTTTTTTCCTGAACAGATAGCATAGCCTGTTTCATTTTATTTTCATCCCAATTTCCTCTGTGTGTAATTCTTCCCTTGAATTTTGGCATTTTTGAAGTGATTCTGCAAAAGACAACAACATTTTTCACACTTTCTTTAATGTTACATTAAAATAACTAAACATTTCTCCATCCAAAAATGTCCAGGGTTACCCGACAACATCGTGTCCGGTGGTACCCGACCGCCACATTGTATGTTTTTATTTATTATCGACAATGTCAATAAAGATAACCTTAATTATTAACCTAACTTATACACCAGAATCAATATGTTAAAGGATAGTCAGTAAATCATGGTGACGTACTTACATTTTATAAACAATAACTGAGTTCAAAATGTAAAGGGGGCACACCACAATATAGGCACAGGTAAATTAACGATTGTAACGTGTTGTTCGCTCGGCGGTCGCATCAGGGTTGATTCGATTACACGGCTAAATGGCGCTGCGGTCGTTGTGGCGTGTTATTTGTTTATCTATGTACGCGGGATTGTTCGAAACTAACACTTGCCGGTGATACCCGCCGGCCGCCCCGGCCGGCGGGTATCACCCTTGCGGACACTGAGCTAGAAATGTCGTTGCACGTGGAGTAACCATACTGATTTTTTTCCCGCTGCCTAAATCTTCTAACGTACTGATTTTAAACTTAGGAGGAAATGTTTTTTTATGATGAGCGTCTATGCCTTGGTGAGAGGAAATGCATGTGATCCATCAATGTGCATATCGCATACCGTGAGGGGTAGCGAAGTGGTTTTAACTCTCTTCTTGGTTTTTTCGAGCCATTATTACTTTATAGAAACCTGTATAACGCATCCATACACATTTTTTTTTCAAACATGAATTTTAAACAAATGTTTTGCTGAGGGCGGCAAGTAATTTGTTTACGGGGGAAGGGTCACTCGGTGATTGATTTTTCGTTAATATTTGCCCCGAAACATGCTCTTTGTATGCTTCTTTCTCGTGATGTATATTTCAAGTATAATTTTTTAAAAGTATTTTTGATATCTTGCATTTCGATTCGAATACCTTCCTTTCGTTGAATGGGGTTGGTTTTGCAATGCTGTGTTTGAGCCATACATACGTTAAAGTTTATTGATTGTGTGTTTATTTTGAGAGCCAACAGCGATGTTTTCCCCTTTCGAGTTAAACATGTGCAAATATCCTTCGTATTAAAGCTCTCGTTATCCAGGCATAGGTCTTTAGACTGTAATTTAATGTAGTTTGGGCCTCCACGAAACCAATGGAAACCCTGGCACAATTCTCGGGCGTTATGGCTGCTGGCACGATAGTGGATGCTCATCCTGAAACCTTGGTTTTGTGGGAAGTATACTCGTACGCTGCTGAGAAGGAGGCTGTACACGCTCGATTTTGGCAGGTGAAGGTCCTACAGCTATGCAGGTTTTTGCATGCCTCTGCAAGTTATCGTGTTACACACTTATATGTCACTCGATATGCATTATTCGAACGTTCATACTTTTCATGTCTTCGAACACATTTAGTGAATGCAAACGAAGTGCTACAGTAGCGTCACGGGCACTGAGGTACCGCCTTTGCAAATTAGCTACCTAGTAAATATATAAACTAAAAAAAAAAAACTAAGTTCTAGCAATTTATTTTATGAGGTTACATATTCCTCTAGAGACTATCTGGCCCGAACCGATACTCCAAATTTCAGCCGATTTGTATTTTCGCGGGAAAATAAATAAGAATTACTTGCATGCTTGATAATATCCTGCGACCTGATTGAATTAAATATCTGAACTTATCAGTCAGAATGCTAAAAGACGAGGGGTGAGACAGCGATCTGTCACCTCCAGCATCAGATGAGAAACTGTGCCTAATGTAGACGTTTTTCCCCTTATAAACTTTCTTCACACTAGCACGCTCTGGCGGACAATGAAAACAAGAGCGTTAGTGGTAAGGGATTAAGAGTGGATGAATAATTGTTCGGACTAAAGTGTTTAGGTGAGGGTAACAGAATATATAATCAATTTCAATTGTAATTCAATTAGTATTAAAACAAACAATGATTTTTAATCGCTTTTAATTAAAGTTTTTAGTTCAATAAATTATCAATTTAATAAATTATGCATGTAGGTATACAGCTGATTGAAAAAAAACTTTTAATAGGATAGAAAATTACAGATATTTTTTATGTCTATGAAACAAATGTGAGTGACAACAGCTATCTTTGCGGCTGAATCGTTAGAATGAGCGGGTACCGACAACTCGTTTGGCAGTGAAATCGCGATATCAACGCTACTGGTGTCTTGAAAATAGAGTCCAATATGGATTGCGTTAACTGCACCATTTATACTGTAAAAATATAAACAAATATGGCTGCCGCCTGGAGGCTAAATCGGCAGCTTTCCTGGTGCGTAAATCGATAATTAATACACTAGCGCCACCTAGTTAATGAAAACATTTGAAATCTAAGATGGCGTCCTCAGCAATGCATAAATAAATGACAAACAAAAAAAGATGGTGTCCTCCAGCAATGTATAAATAAATAACAAAAGAAAAAAAATATGGCGACACACGATATAATGAGTATTGGTGAGGGGTGGTAGGTATGTGGGAGACCTCCGAAAATTAATTTTTTAAAAATACATGTTTAATAAGAAATTTTTTAAATAATACAATTTTAATAATACATTTTCGAATACATTTTAATAATTTTTAAAATAATTTCATAAATAATTTTTTAAAATTTTTCTGGGGTTTAGATGTCAAAGGGTCAAGGTCAAATGTCAAGGTCTCCCGGATCCATCATGGCCGCCAGCCGACCGGAATGACAAAGCGCGAACTGCTCCGACGCTCCCGTTCCAGGTCCCGATGCGCCAAAATTCCCCATAATCCCTCTACTGTTGTAATTTCGTACTGCACACCCTGCCGTGTCGTATTCACTTTTGTGAATGTGACTTATTTTGTGATCATGTAGTTTAGTCGATTTGTTATTTATTACACGTACTGTTAGCGGGGTCACTTTGTGACAAGTCGGAGTGACTGAGTAACACAAAATCACATTTATATATCCTCCTATTTCAGTGGGATGTTTCAGATATTGAGTGGTGCCAATTGAAGCTTTGAACATTACAAATAGCCTCCTTGTAATGGAATGAAATGTAAATAATAGTGAATAATCTCGTGTCACAGTCACCCCCAACGTCTAAAGTCATCCCCGCTTACAGTAGTCCTAGTACGGCTTTTTGTCTTACTTAGTTTCATGCAGGAATAGATTTTATTTTTATTTTTAACTGCATATTATTTATGCGATTTAACTCGGAAACGTTTTAAATGTATTATTCTTATTACATCTGGAATGTTAGAGTGATATTAGTAAGTTGCAGGGTTCGATTTATTTGTATTTTTAATGATTGTCTCCGTCAACGAAACGTGTTTTTTCTTTCGTAGTCACTTTTGATAGCTAGTAGAAATTGGTTGTAAATGAGAAAGTTATTCGGGAGCAGACGGTGTTACTGTTGCGTATAAGTTCTAGTTTTGAGTAGGCCTATGTTTATTTAGGCAGCGATACTTTGTTGTGCTTTACCCACCAGCCTTTTTGCAAAGCAGGTATTTGGCCACAACTCTGACTGATTTAAACTACAGGAATATATTCCAGAACTTAAACAATATGTTTTTACCATGGTAAGATATGAAATGTCCCGGTAACTGAGGTTATGTTGGCACAATTTTCAGTTTTTTTTTTTTACGCTCTCTTATATTTTAAAGTGTAAGTAATTCAACCTGTTGTTTTTCTTTGCCGTCCGAATATGCATTTTTTTTTTTTCGTGCAATGAAGTTAATAGAGTTAAGTTTGTTTATAGCAAGTTACTCTTATCTTAATATATACATTGTATGTGATAGTAGGTATTTTCATTGTTTGATTAGTAAATTTATTTAGTTAGGTGAGCGTATTTTTATGTCATTGACTGCTTCCGTATCATTCATTGTGTCTCAATTTGAAACTAATTTTACTGGTAAAGATGTCAGTTTGATGAATAGGGAAATGCGTGTGTTCTTATTTGCTCATGCACACGCGTACTTCATTGGCAATTTCGATCGATCCATTATTCAGTACGGGTTATTCTATAAAGCATTTTCGTTTTATTTTAACTTTGCGTAACTTTCTATGACTTGCGCCTATGTGCGTTTCAAATTACTTTCTTTTTGTATTCAATTGTGTTATGTGTATTTATTTACACTTATTTATATACTTGGCTTTCGAGTGTCAGCCTTTATAAACTAATAAAAACGGAAATGGGGTGACGCTGACACAGATATCAATGCAATTTGATAGAGTACTGACAAGATAAACATGAAGTAACATGTGTTTTTCCACTAAAATTTATCATAATTTAGCATCATATACTTTCATACGGTTTTTTCTGTTAAAGTAACGCGTATTAATAAACAAAATACAGCATAGATAAATTGAGGAATGCCGTTAACATTTTACCAGAGGAAGTGCAATGGTGGGAAAATTAGCGATAAAACCATGTCTTTCTAATAATAAAATATAAGTAAAATAAAAATAAATTACACTATCAGTAAGACCACATTAAAGGTATTAATTAATTACATGTAACACTAAGAAACATTTGCAACCACAGATAAATGGGTTAAAACCCACCTATAACGATTATCCGCATAATTTATTTGTCGTTCCATTATGTTTTCAAAGCAGTGAATCTGTAATGGGATAAAAAATATTCTCATCTACGTCTGTACTTTGAAATTTTTAGGGATGATTGCTCGTTAATGTCCCTCAGTCGAAAGAAAAAATATCTTAGAAAAAATTGCTAATAACATTGTTTCTAACGCGTGTGTTTTCTATTTGTTCGATATTTCATCGTAATTAAATGCGGATTAATCCGAACGTTGTACTACACAGATAATTTTAAATACTTTAGTTTGTAAAGTTTCTGAACGTTTAAGTCCTTTTGGTAATTCAACCGAAAATACAAAGTACTATTCAATTTTATTTTCTACAAGAGCGCAATAAAAGTATTGATGACGATTCACTTATGGATAAATATCTCGTATATTTTATAAAAACATAGTTTCGGTATAGGTGGTGGTCTGTGTGATGAAACATGCGAAGGTATACAGTAATTGTATTGGTAAAATTGTACTCTGATATTTTACAGACTGAATTAAATTTAATGCAATACTCGGTGCACCATTGATGTACTGCGATGATGTCAGCTTGCTGTTTAGAGCAGTCGGTTTTCTAGTAATTGTTATGTGTGGTTTTAAATCATCCGCAAAGAAAGTAACGATGTAAGTAACGAAGTAAGTAAGTAACGAAGTAAGTAACGCAGCTATACACTGCAACCTTTTCTAAAAGCTTGACGTGTGACGTATTTTGGAATAGAAACCTCGCTGACGCCCCTTTGCGATCGCCTCCCCAGTCGACACGTATCGCGAGGCAGGTGGCGGATCGCAGTTACACGTGTCCTGCGGCTTAGGCCTTCCCTACCACCCTCCCACCTCCCTAAGCCTCTAGCAAGCCCGTGAGATCTGTTGATCGCAGAGGTTTCACGAGATATAGAAACGCAGTTCGCCTAAATGCAGAAAACACACATTGCGGAAGAAACAGCTGACCAGCTGGATAATGGTGCCAAGAACACCCCCCTCTTCTTAGCTAAACACAGGACAATGTGGAAACGCACCGAGAAGTAGCTGACAGAGCAAGCTAGGGGCAAAGTGCTACCTTCTCCGCCCCCCAGCCTTCAGGAACCAGGGCACGGTTTTGAAAGGCATTGTTCTGTGTTGCCTTCCACCTCACCCCCTCCCCTAATAATAGAGACACGTGCCGACACTTAAGGAGGGAGGCTGGCGTGCATAAAAACCCCTTAACGAGAGAAGTGGGGCACAGTTCATTATCACCGCGCTGAGGGAAGAGTTGCATGAAGGAATCGCGAGAAGACGTAAGCACGAATCCAAACCGCAGTCCCAGGGAGATGACTACAGACGCGGGCCTTTTTCCAAAGGCCGCCCAACTCACCGGAGCTCATCCCCAGCTGACAGCCTACCAGCGCCAACAGAAGCCAGAGCTAAGTATACAATCGCCGTCAAGATAAGACCCCCTCCATCACGAAGTCGTCCGCAGTTAATCCGAGTAGCCAAAATTATTAGAGTACCACACCTCGGAAGTGTTGATTTATGTAGTTCTTGTTTAAACTCCAGACAATATATTCGTCCTTCGAAATGAAACAGCAACCAGCTACATTATTGCAAACCCCTTAACCTTCAGGCATCATATAGTCTATGCCGGGAGGACGTAACTACGACGCTATAAGTCACCCTGTCTTCCACAGTGGCGTAGCATCAAGTTAAATTGGCGCCCAACGTGGGGCCTAGACAAGCCCACGTCAAGTTAATTTGTCGCCCGGACGTGGCACCCAGCGCTATTTAGTGTAGCATAAGTTAATGTGGGGCCCAACGCTATTTAGTGTAGCATACCTCAAGTTAAATTTGGCGCACAACTGTGGGACCTAGACAAGCCCATGTCAAGTTAATTTGGCCCCCGGACGTGGGACCCAGCGCTATTTAGTGTAGCATACCTCAAGCTTATACTTGTGATTTACTAAATTCCCCAATTAAAACTGATCTAAGCATAGACAACGAATTCTTGTTTCCAGAATAGCGGGAGGATGATCTCAGGCTTCCTGTAACTACAGTATACTTACGTTCAGTTTAATTTGAACTCTCTCTCACATTCTCCTTACTTGTAAACATCCTACTATTAAAAATATGAATGAAATATACTGAGTATTTCTGTTTTTGGTTACATAACTACCTATAAACAAGATATATTTTGAAAATGATGAGGCCAAAAGACTACAATAAATGGTAAAAACTTATTATACACTGAAGTAGTTACCGAACATTGTCTANGGGGGGGCGCATTCCCTCCTGATTGAAAAGTGGAAGGGTGACTGTCCCCTTTGTCCTCCTGTACCCGGAGCATATGAATCAAATTACTGTCTTGGATACTACCTATATTTACTGCGTACAGTGTAATAGCTCTAATTACAATATTCTTATTGCGTAAAGAACTTTTAAACAAGACTGTAAAATCATTATATAATTCGAATGCTTATGGTTTATGCTAGAGCAAGAGAATGATTGCATGTATCGAATATCTTACTACAGACGGAGTACACATGTACCATTAATCACTCTTCCACCCCCCTCCCCCGAATTTATGTAATGGCAAAAGTTAAAAAATAATAAATATGTTCGGGAGTTAAATTATCCAAATTGAAATAATACGATGTTCGACATCTCCGAAAAGGTTAATGTATTACTCGGTTGTTTGATTTCAAGAGTTCGCCTCATGTTGTATTGATCGGAATTACAGTGTGGTGTTCGACGGTCGTAAAGGTGTAAAAGTATTTACAAAGACAGTAGTAAAAACATTACTTCTTGAAGTGACTGAAAATCATGTCAGTAAAATAACTTACATTATAATTTATTAAAATATCTTATAATCACAGCGGCAAGATTTCAATCTCTATTCAAGCCTTTATGAACGATCGTTTTTGTTGAGTTAGAAAACAAGTGAGCATAATTATTTCTTTACGTTGAGCTCAAACCCTGTTTTCATATCAGTAGGCTGGTCGAGAAGCGGCCAAAATATCATATTTTACTAGAAAATTAAATTAATAGCATAATTTCCTGTACAAGTCTATGCAAGAAACTGCACGGTGGTAGTTGAAGGTTAACTTTGGAGAACCATCCGTGTTAAAAACTCCTGCAAATAGAATTTTCCTCCGCATTTGCTGGGAAATAGCGTAACTCTTCCTGAGATGTTATGATAAAACAACTTTCTGGTAGCAGCTCATTTAAAAATGGCAGACGAATGACGTTATTAGTTAGTGAGTTTTGTGCGACAAGTTGATAATTCAGTTCAATCGGTTTAACACGGTACCGCGGGTGTGGCATATGTCACTACAAGAATGATACCGCCTATTTCAAATGAGAGAATTCTTTGTAAACAAATTTAACGTGGCCTTTCGTAGTACTGTTTGCATGCAAAATGTGGTGCTGATTATCTGATAGTTGACTTAGATGTAACAATTAAAATTAAATGTCAGGTTATATATTTAAACATGTCACACCAAAAGGTAATTAACTTGGGTAGTTAAAACACACAGTAATAAATGCTAAAACGTCAAGTTGGTTTCAAATATTTTTTTTTCTTTAGAGGTAAACTATTTATAACACATCGTAACGAGGCGACCGTTTTTGAAAGTAATCAACTAACCTTTTTAAAGTTACTTAATTCATGACCACTTTAATAGTAGTAATGAAAGATGCGGTGATTTGCTCGAATATGTTTTAATAGTTTCTGAAATATTACTTAAAAATCTTTAAATTATAACTGAAGCTGCCTTAGGATGTGGCTCACGTATGTACCGCCAGCATACAAAGTTAGTTGACATACTGGCACACAATCATAAATGATTTCTTTGACGGAAATTTTGAGAATAAGTGTCTGATATTTTTAAATAGCACAAAGCTTTTTAGTGAGTAATTACAACAATAGTTGTTTGGATATTTTGGCTCTGACAATTAAGTAATTTTGGAGATATTCTTGTAAGAGCTTTATGTATTCAGGTGACACAGTCTTACAAAATGGTGGACAAAATATACTGTGAATTAGCGCATTTATATCCATATTGCTTTTTGTAGATACAGTCTCTATACATTTATGTAATGGTTCGGGAGATATGGCATTCTAACCTAAAATATATTTATGGCCACTATTGGGAACATAAGTGCGTGATGTACTAAAATCATTTGAGTTTAGTTTAGCGTGTCATACTTTAAGTGCAGCAATATCCCAAAATAATCGGCTTAAGAAAATATATGTGTGCGAATTCAATGCACACATTATGATCTATCAATGAGGATATTGGATACCGAAATTGGAGAAATAAATGCCGAATAAAGCACTAAAACTAATACGGATGTAGTAATTAAAGAAGGGAAACGAACTTTTTTAAAGTCGATTAATGGACCATAGTAAATATATGTACATAATACATATATAAATATATATTTATATATAATATATATTGTTACGTGTCGGCAGAGTAGTGATATGAAAGTGGGCGGCGTGAACGAAGGAATGTTGAAAGGTCAGGTGAGAGATAATACAAGACGCGTGTATCTTGTTATGAAAAGCATACGGCTACGATACATCTTTTGCGGCTCGCGCACTTCTGAACTTCAGGTGATTGAATTTCCGCGTTTATTTTAAGAATTTTTGGGGTTAATGACCTAATTTCTCTCAGCGTGACTTGGGGTGCGGCGAACCTCCCAGGTCAAGGCCAGCAAATATAAAAGCGCGTCGGGCCTCTGAGCCGGGAGTTGATGAGTGTCTGGAGTTTAGGCAACTGCGCGACCTTGAGAGATAGACGACGAGCGAGAAGACCAACGAGTGGCGAGAGAAGTGACAAGCGGGAGAAAAATCTGTGACTGCGAGCACCGGTGCAGTGAAGGGTGCGACTGACAAGCAGGATTATTGGACAGGATGTGTTAGTGAAAGACATTACAAATTATGACAAAAGACAGACTGAAGGTGTGTCAATGATGAGCATGAGTTATTTGACTATAACCAATTAGAGACATTGAGAAGGAATTTAAGTTGAGTTGAGATTGACATTACATTCTGCGCTCATAGGAAATAAAAATAGTAATAGTGGAGACATATTAATGCTGTAAATAATAGCTGTGTGAATAAATTAATATCCCATTTAGTTCTTTTTTTAAGACCTCCATTCCTCACGAACTCGTTGGATCAATAATTATAATACATATATATTTATATATCTCTATTTATATATATCACCGTAAGACAGTGTAAAACTAGTCCCACTACGGAGGGGATAATCCAAGTAGGACACTAATTCGCTTTAGTTTAACGCGTGATGAAAAGTATGGGAGCCGTGTCCAGTATCATTACCAAACCGGCAAAACAATGATTGTGACGTCAATGAGCTGGGCGAAAAAAAATATCCAGACGTTTACGAAGCTGACGTTAATATAAAACAATTTGCTCCATAACATTTTGGACAAAAACTTATTGCAAGGGATACATTTTGTCGAAATATGTGTAAAAACCCACTAATAATTTAATTTCTCTCTTCAAATAAGCAATCTTTTGCTTTCTAATGCAAACACGTTAGGTATTTTTTTGCACACGTTACAGCAAACTAATCTTATTGTACCTATAACTTCAGTTCAGGCTCAGATATTATCGCCAGAATGTGTGTCAGCAACATACACAGCTGATTAGTTGCCGGTTTGGAAGCAAAACAAGTGCGCGTGGCTGAGTTCGTCAAGTACGGATACAAACAAGAGCGTGTAGAGTACGCAGGGGCGCTAATAATCAAGTATGTAGTTTCGCAAGTTCGTGCATGGCTTAAGCACAAGTAGCACAAGATTTCCATATTGAAGTACAAAGGCGCGAATTGGCTCTAGTGCACTTACCAATTTCCTGCCCTCATTACAATTAGAATGTCCTCGTTCTGAAAACTTTGCATCACTGTGCGCCCCTTTCGTTGTGATGGAGTGGGAAGTATGTGGTTTTGTTTTCTGCACCGTGGACGCCACTTGGTATTAATATGTACAGTTGTCCCTGGTGAGTGACCATTAAATTGTCAGCCAACTTTTTCAGCTGTTTGGTAGCTCTTCGTTATTTAACCGGAAATCGTTCCTACGGCCGTGCTTGGAGCGCAGTTATCTACAGACTCACGTGCATCGTCTCCCTGTAGCCGGGCCCCGCGAGGTATATCCACTCCAGTTCCTCGTCTCCCTGCTGGCTGTCTGGCGGCAGGAAGTACGGCCTGTCGTAGTGCTGCCTCAAGATGGCGGCCGCCTGCTCGTCACAGTTCCTCCTGCAACAAAACAAGCCACGCAATCCCTATTATATATTATTGATACAATTTTTTATATTTTATTGATAATATCTTATATCATGAAAAACCCTAGTTGAAGGTTCACTCTATTCATAAAAACAAACTTAGTTCAGAAATTTTGTTTAGGAAAACAAATATCAATGAAAGTAGCAGGCAAATGCCGATTTACGCGAACCTGGCTACTGGCTACGGTGCCATTGCACCACGGTGGCCATCTTGGACGATGTCACAAATTTGCCAATGCAAATTCACCAATGCAAATTCTACTATGCTAATTTCAGAGATGCTAATGAGGCCAATTGTGAATATGCTAATATCTCACGCGTCAATAACGCACACGTCAATGACCCACTACCACCCGCGTCAGCTGCTGTAGGGAGGCCATCTTTAATTTCCTCTCAGGTAGGAGCACTGGTATCGATGCGGCTATATTTGTGTGTGTTGATAATCACGTCGCCTGCAGGGGCGCGCTAGTATCGGGGAGTTGAGTTCAAACGGTAGCCGCCAGGAACGCAGGGTATTATTTTTAATTGGTATTTGTTTTTAGGGAACCGATAAAATGCAGGATATACACTTTAGCTTTATTTTACAAATTTGGCATACAAATAATACATAATAATATTTTATACATGCTCAACTTATTCTCCATTCGAGCAAAATATTATGGTGTCTGTTTTTGTAGAACAATTCCTACTGTGATAATTCAAGACACACTTATTCACATATACCACACCATAGTTACCACATGAGTAGGTCTTGTAGATGATGGCAGATGGGCAGTTACTATCTTCATGACGTTTGACCCTGGAGTTGTTAACGAATGTCTTGCCGCAATACTTGCACTCACTTCCCGATGAATGACAAACATTTCCTTTGCAATTTTTGTTATGTCTATACAGGTAATCACTGTGGGTAAACATTGCATCGCAGTTATCACAATGGAATACTTCGTATGCTGGGCTTAACATGCGACGGCTACTTTCATATCGGCATGCATTACAGCTTTTACTAAAAGTATTTCCACAGTAGTAACATTGTTTCCATAATGCCTGTACCGACTCTTCAGGGTCCCTTTCTGTTGACGCCGCTGACGGTGTTACAGATGGTAAGTCTTCAACCAATGATTCCATCTTCATATTTTAGCAGAGTACGCGATCGCAGTAGATGAATGTAGTCGTAACGATCTGCTTTCCACCACCACCGCGCTCGCCGACGAAATGACAACAGTTTAACATGATGCTCACTTGTATACTGTTCGCCCTACATGTAAGTTCGCGTTGTCTGTTTCGAGTTGCTTCAGCATGTGACTGCTGGCTTTGTGGTGTAAACAACGGCATGGTTGCTGGACTGTAATTAGTTGACTTACCGGATCGATCGCTGTCGCATGCGATGTTGTCATCTCGACCACTCATCTTCTTTGCACTCATTCATATTTCAGTGTTGGAGATGCCTTGTTTATATTTTGCTGCTGCTGTTGTCTCCCGATGTGTCTTACACCAGCTTTTGGAATGTGGAGTGTTTGTAACGGTAGCACTACCTTGAAAACACTCTAGGCATGGGAGAGAGATAAGAATCTCTTCGTCGTTTTGCAGATAGACAGGTAGGTGTTTGATTTTGTTTCGTGTCATGCATATGCGAGAAAGAATTCTTTAGGCAGGTTTGCAAGCTCGGTATCTTTGTCGAGTCTTGCAAGTGATTATTTGTTTCCATGTCTCAATAACCTATAGTTGCTCCTTTTTAATTTTACGCTACTAAATATATTCAGAAGGGAAAACATTGTGAAAATAGTTTTAANGAATTCTTTAGGCAGGTTTGCAAGCTCGGTATCTTTGTCGAGTCTTGCAAGTGATTATTTGTTTCCATGTCTCAATAGATGATAAAAATTTTCTGAGGCTAGAATAGCATTCCATCATTTTCACTATGTCCTCTCGACGAGAGAAAGAAGTTCTAGACGATGTGTGGTGGTACGAACTGCTTTTAGAGACATAATACAGCTTGATGTCATGTTGAAAGCATCCGACATGAATCTTTAACTTCTGATTGATTATAGGTACTTGTTTCTTGAGGTGGTGTGAGTTATGCTACACTGTCCTGCAGACAACCCTCGCCTGTGGGACTTCAGTTAGTCGATGGATGTGTTTGGATCACCTCGTCTAGCTTCTGTGACTTCGGGAACTTCAGAGATAATGAGACCTACTCCAGTGTCATTGATTTCTTGGCCCGTACCATCGACTTCTTGGGTCCTATCTTCTTCCTCTTCAGCCTTATCATATGTGTCTTCGACTGAGGTGTCCATGTGTCTACTGGAATTTCCATGGACATCGGGAATTATTTTCATGGGGTCTGAAATAGGAATAAATGCAGAACTCTCCTCCAATCACTGCAGGCACATACAGGCTTCGTATGATGTCATCACCATATTGCATGTACCTTGATTCAGGTATTTCCTGAACCTTGCAATTGTTGCATGATTTGTTTGGTACTTAAATACTTAGATATAATATAAAAGTTTTAATTGTGTATCATATAGTATTTTTGCCAGTGAAATTATTGGTCTCACAATGGGATTGAACCTACACTAACTTATTTTCAAGGTTGGTGCACACTCTCCAGCGCTGCCAGGGTACATATGTTTTCAGATGACCAAAAACAGAGTACATACATAGTTGAAATGTAAATGTTGTGATGCTTTCTAACTTGCAATTACAAATGTCATACATTTACTATTATTTCTATATAAATGGCGTGTGTTCCGAAATATTTACATGTATACCATATTTAAATCGAATTGAAATGTTACATTGCACTATATAACTGAATTCATCTCGTAATGGAAAAGTGCATGTGTGACTCGGCTGGTATACAACTCTGGAGCCTAACGCGTATCTCTCGAGTAGTGTTTATGTGCCATCTCTTCGACTTGCAGAGACCTGCATGGTCCCAGCGCTGCCGGCCGACCACCTGGGCTGCCTTACAGATTCTCACGATGTTAGTTGAAAGCACAAAGTCGGCCGGGTAGGATGTGATCCGCTGATAGTGTTGTGAGTTGTGAGTGAAGGCTGTACTCTGAATGTGATGGTTTCGTTTCAGTGGGTTCGTAAGGAAGTCGTTTGCTATTTTTGTCTATTAACCAGGACGGCCTGATCTTGTCTAGCATCGTTTAACACAGCGTACAGCACCCGACGCATGTGAAATATGTGATTGCGCTGGTTGGTAAATGCTTATAACTATTTTCCTTTACATCGTGTTTTTATATCTGTTGGCGTCAGTGTATAGCATTGTTGACATCGTTCCTGTGCTACTCGGATTCGCAAAAGTATTTTTTTTAGACTAAACGACCTACAGCACTCGATGTGCGCGCAATATACAGTGGTTGTGAAAAGCTTATAAATATATGCTTTTATAGTTGGTCTTTATAACTGTTTGCATCAGCGTGTAGCAGTGACGTCTTTATTGCGCGACTAATGGTTTAAAATGTATCTTGTTTTGTGGTAAGCAAAGGAACACAGTCTTGACAAGTCACGTAATGTGTATCGCATTTGACATATTGTAGTCATTATTGAGGTTGATCCTTGTGATCATTCGTTATTTCTCATGCTGACATGTATTTTAGCTTTTACAACACTGATATCACTATTGTGAACTGTAGTTCCATCGGGTATTTTGTTTATAAATTGTGACTCGATATTAAATTATGCTCGTGATGTACTTGCGTATATGCCATTAATATATTGTTTGTTACTTGACTGATTTGTCATGTACAGGGCGGTACACTCGGTTCCACTGACCCTCACGTTAGGTTGACAGTGTTTATTTATATTAACGCGTACATGTTTTAATGTAACATGCGACTACGTGTGTCTTGTTATCAATGCAATTGCATACCCCTTTATTTTTTAATATATGGCTTGCTGTTAATAGTTACCCATGCTGACGATGACTCGGGCTGCCGGCCCTTGTGCTAGACTGACGGTGTTTGTTTATATAACTATATATATTACCATTACCCACGACTATGTACATCAAGCACGCAACGCATTTGTATATAGCTCGATTTTTTTCGTATATAGTTGTATGTTGTACGTTCCCCATGCTAACGTTTATACATGCATATATTTTCATATTTATATATACAACCTGGAGGACGGTAGACGAAGGGAGGCTAGCTGTCGCTGAGGGGGATCCAAGTTGGTAGACACCTACGGTACCAGACCACAAGGACGGCGGTGGGCAATTGACGAGTGCATGTATTCCGATGCGAACATATGTGTACTATTTCTAGACACTACACTCCTACATGCAACGGTAACTTTGCGACGCACTTGAATGTGTACTTGCCATTATTTTTTCTTTACATGTGCGGACGGTTTTTACATGTTCCCGAACTTCAAAGGTTTGCGAATGCTGACCAACTATACTTATCACCGTGCTTAAGGCATATTTGTTCTTATCTCCTTGATTGCAGTCGGAAGTGAGGTCTGTGATGTGATTTTGGTATAAGCATAGTCAGACAACTATGCTTATAGGCTGGACTTTAAGTACACTTGTCCTAACAACCCTGTTTGTTGTCGGAGGTAATGCCTATGATATGAATTTGGTGACTATAGCTTCTGTGGGTGGGAAATGGTAGCCAACTGTGCTTATACGAGGGCTTAGAGCATACTTGACCATATAATCTGGGTTGTGGTCGGCGGCGATGTCTATGATATGAAATTGACGGCTATACCTTCGATGGATGGGAAATGGGATTCTACTATGCTTATAAAAGGCCTTCAAGTTTATTTGACCCTACCACCCTGTACTTCATCAGAAGTGACGTTAATTATATGAATTTGGTGCCTATAGCTTTGGTGGGTGGAAAATGGTGGGTAACTATGCTTATAAGTGGACTTAGGGGGTTCTTGACACTGCGGGCTTGTTCATCGTCGAAGGCGATGACTATGTTATGAATTTAGTGACTACTGTTCGGAAATTACAACCAACTATGCTTATACGTGGACTTAAGGCGTAATTAACTCTAACAACCTATTCGACATCAAAAATGATACCTATGTAATGAATTTGACAACTATATCTTAAACAGATTGGAAATTACAGCCAACTCTGTTTATAAGTAGGCCTAAGGCGTATTTGACGTGCGCGTGGTACGACTCTAGGCTAGCGGCGTGGGCCGGCTTCGCTGCGTGCCGTGCTGAATACACGGACAAGTTGCAGACGCTCGAAGTTTATTGTCTGGTGAGTGCGTAGGCCGATGCGAGTATTTACTTTATTTCTTCTCCTAACTATGTAATGACGATTTTTATATTTAAAGTTGGGGTATGTCAGGGATGGTAATGATTATATACGTATTCTACATTACGCATCCTCCTTTCCTAGATGTCATAGTGGTATTGTGGTCAAGATACTTGACTAACAACAACAATCAACTAAAAATTATCCACAGTGCTCCTGACAGTCACTGTTTGAACTCCACTTCCCAATGCTAGTGCGCCCCTGCAAGCGATGCGATTACCTACACACACAAATATAGCCGCGTCGATACCAGCGCTCCTAGCTGTGAGAGAATATAAGATGACCGCTTACAGCAGCCGACGCGGGCAGCGGCGGGTAATTACCGTGTGCGTGATTGACGTGTGAGATGTTAGCATATTCACAATTGGCCTCATTAGCATAGCTGGAATTATAATAGGCAAATTTGCACTGGTGAATTTGCATTGGCGAATTTGTAACATAATCAAAGATGGCCGCCGTGATGTCATGGCAGCTCAGCCAGCAGTCAGGTTCGCGTGAATCGGCATTTTCCGACTACTAATTAACTTAATAGGAAATTGGTGGATTCGTAAGGATTTTAAAAATATCTATTATTAAAAATTGCTGTGAATTTGATGTATTTTATTAACATTTTTTTGCATTGTTTATAATGAAACCTTTTTCTTTTAAATGGAATTGTAATCATGGAGATCGCCTAACTAGGTTTTATACTACATTAATTTAAAGTCATCTTAGTGTTTTGGTTAGATTTACAATAGTCCATCTCATCCGTCAGTCGTCCGCCCGTCCGACGGTCACTTGAACTTCAACTAATCTCAGGGCCATTTTTCTTTCTATCCGTCAAATATTTACCAAACTTTTAACTTTCAATGGACAGCCGGAGGAGCTACCACCTTCTGACGACATTCCTAAAACGTGAATATTCACTTTGAAATAAAAATGCAAAGGCGTGGATATGTGTTTATTTATCTTTGGTGATAAATTCAGGAATTTAAAATGTAAAGAATTTTCAGTATTTATTATTATCAGGTCAAAAATTATTTACATTAAATATTTATTTCTTGAAAATGTATTGTTGTGATCGCTTTCAAACGACGGTTGAAAACGACAGACGGATGACTGTCGTACGGACGGACGACTGACGAATGCGACGGACGATTGTGAGTCCAGTTATCCTAATGACACCCAATATTTACGATTTAAAACTAACGAAATGGTGAAATTTTTTTTTATTTTCTTTTGAGAATATTTTAAACCTTACAAGAGAACAAGGTGTTTCTGATTACTAATGACCCTAATTTTCTCTACATGGGTGCAAATAAATTTAAGTGAAGTTCTTGAAAGCTAAGATGGTTGGTAGTTGTTGACTTCTCAAGGAGAGCAATGTTTAAGAAATGAAACCAGAAACATGTGAAACAGTACAAATAAATTAAATACAAGAGTTACTTACCCAGGATTCGAATTCAGAAAAATTCACAAAATTGAGCTAGCTAGCTATCATCTGCACGCCATTCAGAAAATAAGAGACTTACATACCAAAAACATATAAATTAATATAGAATACCACAGAAAAACTTCTTCGCCAAATTTGAAAGAAATCGAATGAATAAGAAATAATAACAATACTATTTCATTTGGGGCTATCCCATCAAAATAACAGCGTTTATATAGAAAAGAAATGACAATTGACGTTCTGACACCGTGAGGAAACTATCGATTTCGATGCGCTCTCCAGTCATACTGCGAAGATGAATTGCGAATACGAAGGCCTGGCTTTGACCTCAACGAACTTGGAACCGCGGCCTATATCATCGCTAACTGGTTGTCGCCAGTGCAGATTCTGCAATCGAGTTTTTGCCTATGATCAAAATTCTCGTCGGCATGTACGAAGAGTCCTTTTCGCGCGATGAAGCATTACGACATTGGTCCCATGCAGTTTGTGCGAGGCGATACATTGAAAGAACCTATCGAGATCTGCAAGGATTCGTCTACTGGGAGTCAGCAAGTGTTGTCGGCAATACCTCTTGCTACATCGATGGGTATCGATTCAACAGGCAATTATGATTAGACATTTATTTCTAAAGACGGGATGAGTGCAGTAGAGTCGGTTTGTGTGGAATGTACACTTGCAAGATATTCACGTACAGTCGACGAACTTCAAAATAAACGGTTGTCGGCTCTAAACACTGATGAACATACAACTCCTTCTACAAGGAAAAGAAAATTTAATATATAATACAAAACAGGAGGTGAAGATGGCCATTAAGAGAGCATTGAAGGGGGAAAAAAAAGCACAGTGATAGTGCTGAAGACGACCATGGCGATTTTCTTGATGCACTGACACACTCCTCCAACACATTTGCTGTAACAAGCTACATGAAGAAGGCAGAAGACGCCGAGAATACTGGCTATCTATTTCCCAGAGACCCGAATGAACTTGTTGATACACTCAGATATTTGATTAGCCTTGAAAAACGTGGGTATCTCCGGAAATTTAAAACGATATCTTCAATCATTAGTAAACTTAAGGAACGGAGATATATCGCATGATGTTATGAACTGCTTTCTCCTTAAATTGTAATTACAAAATAATAATAAATGATATCGTATGATGTGATAAACTGCTTTCTTCTTAAATTGTAATTACATAATTATAATAAATTTTCATTATTAAATAATAGTGTTTTATTTATTTTTTGTGTGTCGTATCGTTTTATCACTCACAACTTAAATGCGGTGCTATGAGTACTCAACTATTAATGGAAAGATCCGCATTTAGAATCATAATAATACTTTAGTACAAAAAATGCATAATAAGTTAACTGCATATAAAATTATAATTCTCTCAAAATGTAAATTTTTTGGAGATAGTTTGTGAATGTTTTTTTTTTAAATATATATGGACAGACACACACGATAAACCAATTGATTGAATATGGATTGGTGATTGATGAAAATATTGCGAAAGATTTAATGGAAAGATTGATGGAAAGATCGTGAAAGATTGATAGGAAGATTGCGAAAGATTGATGATATGATTGAAGTATATATGGAAAGATAGAAAGATTGAAAGATTGTGGTGCTGATTGAGCTGCTGATTGTAGTGCGTGTGGTGATGATTGTGGTGCGTTAGTGATTATTGTGGTGCATGTTGTGCTAGTTGTAAAATATTGTGGAAAGATTGAAAGACTGACGGGAAAATAGAAATATTGATGGAAAGATTGCGATATATTGATGGGAGTATTGAGAGATTAATGGGAAGATTGAAATATTGATGTAAATATTGAAAGATTGATGTAAATATTTAAAGATTGTTTGAAAGATTCATATAAAAATTGAAAGATTGGGGTATTGATTATGGTGATGATTGTAGAGCATGTGGTACTGATTGAGAAATATTGAATAGAAGATTGAAAGATTGATGGGAAGATCGAAATATTGTTGTAAAGATTGTGAAATATTGCAAAAGATCGAAAAATTGATGGAAATATTTAATGACTGATAAAAATATTCCGAAACATTTATGAATATATTGAGAAAGATTGATGGAGATATTGCGAAAGATTGATAAAATTATTGAAATATTGATGTAAATATTGTGAAAGATTGTGAAATATAGCGAAAGATTGATGAGAAGATTGAAAGATTTATGGGAATATTGAATATTGATGGAAACACTGAAAGAGTGGTAGAAAGATTGAAATATTGTGGTGCTGATTGTGGTGCGTGTGGTGCTAATTGCAAAGGATTGATGAGAAAATTGAAAGGTTGGCGGGAAGATCGAAATATTGATGGAAAGATTGTGTAAGATTGCGAAAGATTGAAATATTGATGGAAAGATAGCGAAAGATTGATTAAAATATTGAAAGTTAATGGAGATATTACGAAAGATTGATGAAAAGATTGCGAAAGATTGAAATATTGATGGAAAGTTTGAAATATTGTTGCAAAGATTGTGGAAGATTGAGAAAGATTTAAATATTGATGGAAAGATTGAAATATTGATGGAAAGTGTGAAATATCGATGGAAATATTGCGAAATATTGATGGAAAGATTCTGAAAGATTTATGGAAAGATTGCGAAAGATTCATGAAAAGATTGAAAGATTGATGAAAAGATTTAAATATTGATGAAAAGATTGCGAATGATTGATGGGATTATTGAAAGATTGATAGAAAGATTGATGCATATGGTGCTGATTATGTTGCTGATTGCAGTGTTGAATGCGGTGCTTATTACGGCGCAGACTGCAATGCTGATTGTGGTGCTCATTTATGAATTGCGAGATTGATGAAAATATTAATGAGAATTCAAGTATTTAATACACTTTTTAAATAATTTTTAGATTTCTTTTTATTTTTTGGAATTTTTTGGGTTTTCAAGGTCATGGTCACGGGGTGAAGGTACATATGTGAGGTCAAGGTGGACGTCATCCAGAACTAACATGTGGTCGGAGTTAACAGTGCCACCTAGGTGATGACTATGTAAACAAATGACAAACGAAAAAAAAAAACAATTTGGCGGATGGAGTGCATTCGGCAGAATGAGTAAAGGCGATTGGGCAGGGGATGGGAATGTTAATACAATGTGAATGATTTTGAGGGGGTGGGGGCAGTCGTCTGATGGAAGTGATGCTGTAGGGGACCTCCTAAAATGTACGATTCAAAAAATTAAAAAAATTATTATTTCTAATAGCATTTTTTATTAATTTTTTTTATAAATTATTAGGAAATGTTTGGAATTTATGACAAATTTTCGGGATAGACGTCAAAGTTCAATATTTAAAGGCCAAAGGTCAAGGCCAACTGGATCCAAGATGGCGGTAGTAGTCAGTAATGGAATATGCTAGCTGCATTTTTTGAATTTATTGAATTTTTACCATTTATTTCTCGAGTTTTTGTTTTCCGAGGTAACTGTTATAGGGTCAAGGTCAATGTTACCTGGGTACAACGTAGTGGTTGGGAGACGTCATAACATGGTAGTTGGTCGGTTCCAGTCCCTCGGTCCCTCTTAGTCCGAACATTGAATATTCTATAATTTTTTTAAATAATTTTTCGTATTAATTTTTGTAAATGTTTGGGGATTTTTGGAAATTTTTGGATTTTTTTTTTTGATTTTTTGTTTAAAGTAAAATGTATGGTCCATACCGTATAAGAAGGCCACTTTCCGACAGTCAGTGAGTGGCAACTTAACGTTTACGAAACAAACAAAGTGCCATTTACAAATTCCTGTATCAGCTGATGCACAAACGAAGAAAAGTTAAAATTACGTTGGCTATTCTGAGTGCACTGCCGATGCACATCAGTTCGAAGAGTTATTAATACATTTTATTTTACGAGGTCACAAAACAATGGTTGTTAGTGTTAAAAACTAAACTTCGTGTTAATGTAGTTATGTTTAGGTGATCAAAATTAAATGTACAATATAACGATACGACGTGGAAAAGTTTTCTGAAGTTGTGCTAACTTTAGAAAGCTTTTTCACGTCTTATCATCCATTTCAAACCTTGCTTTCAACACGTCCATGATATTAATTCAAAAAGCATACAGAAATATTGCATAATATTGTTGAATTATTTTTTGTAATAATTTGACGAAACGACACGAATTTTAAATATATTTCCAGCCCGTAGCATAAGAATTATCAATTTTAAAAAATTACGCTATCTGTTGACCATAAAGAGAGTTACTCAAAACTTCGTCATGTCGTGCTGCGCGCTATCTATCGGATATTCTGCGAGCTATTACCAGCCAGAAATGAACATCTTTACTGCGCTATATATAACGAATTTACAAACATATGCCAATAGTTATATTTTTCCACGAGCTATGCATGATTTTTAAAGTAACATATATTTCATATACAACGATTTGGAGTACAAGTCATTTATATTCGGCCGGTAATCGTTCGTCTACGTAAATTATACGCCATATTGCTCTCTCGAAACCCATCTCCTTGATTCCATAGACACGCGTGAATAGTTTTTAAGCAATTCTAACGTTATTCCACGTCACATATTTCCAACTCAAATATATTAGCAATAACTTCCAAAGTGTAATAATAGATACAACAGACCGTCTCGCAAATTTTAACCCAAATTCACTATCTCGGACAAATTAAAAAATAATTATCAAATATCTAACATTTTATATTTTCACTTTTATAACCTACTTATAATTTTAGACAGATGTCAGTCTTAAAATATCTTAAAATTTGTTTAGCATACAGTGCAATGGCAAGTGGATTAGCTGACAGCGTGTTGATAAAAAATCCGACGTGACGGACCAGCTGATAGCGGAAGGATACGTAGTCAGATGTAAACAGTGGCGCTACTTTACCGAGCTGTCAAAAAGTGGCCTTCTTATATGGTACAGAATATAACTGGGGTCAAGGCCAAACGTCAAGGTCAAGTTCACCTGGATACAATATGGCTGACAGAACCAATATGGCTGATGGTTGGGTCTGACTCCGTACCATGGACCCCTTTTATCGATTTGACATACCCTATGCTAATAAAACCAATATGGCCGACACTGCTCTGCTCTCGAAAACGATCCCCCCCAAATACTTCCGATGGATTGACAATTGCCCTTCGGGGGATCGTTTTTGCAGCTGGGGGATCGGTGCTTTTTAGAGGAAAAAAACAGGAATTCTAAGGGAATGAAGAGAAGAATTTGAGGGGGAAAAGGGAAATTCTATTGACAGAAGGGACATTTTGAAATAAAAAGGGAGATTTTTAGGGTAAAATGGCCGTCGGGATTGGAATGACAGAGCATTAACAGCTCCGAGCTCCGGTCCCAGGTCCCAATGGCACTAACTCGTCATAACTTTCTACTTGTGTTAAACTGTAATTGTCTCACTAATGTTGCATACGTTTCTGGTTTAATTTATAACGTTATTACTTTCAAAGATAAGTCAAGTCCTACTCATTAACTCAGCTTTTAAGAACTTATTTTAATTGCACCAATGTTGAGGAAAGTAGGCTATTAGTTGCAATCCATTCACGGTTACTTCACAGTTTTCTAAAGCCCTGCTAAAGTTCTACTTCCATGATATTCTTCCGCCACATTTGCAACTAAGTGTAGAAAATTAGACTAAAGAACAACGCACAGAATTCGTGCGCACTCAGTTGTAATGATAGTTTGTTTGCATGAGAACTATTTCTTACTAGGTGCTACTAACACACACGTTTTCTCACTGTTTTCCATTGTATTTATTATACATGAATGATTAAAATTTATAAATAAAATCCAGATAAAACTTTAATTTAAGGAAAAATAAGATATACTTTCATGTGAACACAGGTATGAAGCGCTTGTGATACATGGCATTTTTAGGAAATAACTGAACACGTCATACATGGGGTGATATTTCAAATGTTGGTTCAAAAAGTGAGAAGAATCCACGAATATACACTGAAGAGCCAAAAAAACTGGTACACCTGCCTAATATCGTGTAGCCCCCTCCCCCCCTTCCCCCTCCAGCCAAGCACGCAGAAGTGCTGCAAGACGACGTGGCATGGACTCGACTAATGTCTGAAGGTATGCAGGAGGCAATTCACACCATGGATCCTATAGGGCAGTCCACAAATCCAATCTGCGCCAATTTGAGAAAGGGTTACACGTCTGTCACGTTTAATGATTCCCGTCAGTCGTCGTTTGTCCGGTTCTTTCGCGATCTTTTTCCGGCCGCAGCGATGTCGAAGATGTGATGTTTTACCAGATTCCCGATATTCACGGTACACTCGTTAAATGGTCGTACGCGAACATCCAAATGTTATCGCTACCTCGGAGAAGCTATGTTCCATCTCTCTTGTGCCGACTATAACACCACGTACAAACTCATTTAAATCTTGATAACCTGCCACTGTAGCAGCAGTAACCGATCTAGCTGCCGACCGCACCGCGTTACTCTGATTGGCTCCATGCCTCTTTTATTTGCATACGCACGCATATACCAGTTTTTTTGGCTCTTCAGTGTACTATAGCAATGTTTAATACACGCTCATATCATAGTGTCCCTTGTGTCCGGGCAGTATGTTTTAAGATACGGCAGTCTGAAAAAGTCACTTTTAACGATGTTTGGAGGGCTCCAAAATTATATTTATAGCATGCATGATATCTTTAAAGCTCAATCCAGTCCTCGTTTCGGGTAAGTTTTCTTTCCGTACCTAAACGTATTGAAGACGCGTTTAATAGTTTCTTAAGAAAACTCAATTTTTGAACTTGATGAAACGCCGTTTAGGCGTCAGATAGGCGACCACATTAAGCAAAATATTTTCTGTAAAATAAGTGACTGTGCGTGTACCGTATTTCAGTACATAAATGTTCTGAAGAATATAATTTCTTTCTAGGAAAGGTGGAAAAAAAAATTAACAATAACCTATAGTTGCTCCTTTTTAATTTTACGCTACTAAATATATTCAGAAGGGAAAACATTGTGAAAATAGTTTTAAAAAAAAAGAAGCATTTTGGCGGCTTTCCGGCGCAAGTTTATTAAGGAAAAAGAGAAATATGAAGTGGTAACTTTAGTTAAACCCCATGGCTATCCGCGCGTGTAATAGTATCCAAATGCTACAGATCTAATTTGCTAGAAACTCAGCTCCCGGAAATGAACACCGAAGTCTTGGGAAGGACCGCAGTATTACTTCCTTATAGGCAGACGTAACTTTGAGGCGTTAATTTTAAATTTGTTTATTACTATGCAGTCCCCGTAAGGCTAGGCTTCTCTTAATATGCAGAAATTCTACGTTTTCGTGTCATAATTTTAGTTTCAGAGGTATTATTGGAAGTGTTTGAATATAGATTTACAATTTGCAAGTTGATTAATACTTTTGAATCTAATTTTCACTGTGTGTTATTTCCTCCTTTCAAACAGGAAGAAACTTGTTGATAAAACATAAATATGTTTCTGACATTTTACGAGTAGCAGATAACACACAATGAAAATTAAGCAGAAACATGTTAAACAACTCGTAATAAGTAAATGTTCTATACTCGTACATTGTCAGTAATTACTGTGAATCTGAAGTTATGACAAGAAAAACCGAAGAAGAATTTCTGCAGAAGGGGTGAAGCCGAGCCTTAACGTGCTGTGTATTAAGTGCACGGCGTTGTGCGCCCAACGTTTTCCGTTCTACACCGCGCGAAATATGCGTCGCGTCGGCAGGAAAACACAGCAGAACGCTCCTCTCCTCCTCCTGTTTCCCCTCAAACAACCGCCCTTTCCACTTCCATCCTCGTATATAAATGAACTCATTAGCAACCACCCCCTACCCGCGACTGATACACCGCCCTCGATAATCTTACACCTACGCCCAGTTTGTACGACACTTCCCGCCTGGGAAGATCGTAGTTACAGATATCCCACTTCTCCTACCGCCCGCCGTATGTTGGCGCTACTTGTGCCGCTTGGAACCAAGGCGCCGTCGGACGTAACAAAGAGCCGCAAGCGACGGGAATAAACGTCGTCTAGATAACAACTCAGAAGGAAACCTCCATGCATCAGGCACCAATTTTTTTTTTNAAGCGACGGGAATAAACGTCGTCTAGATAACAACTCAGAAGGAAACCTCCATGCATCAGGCACCAATTTTTTTTTTAAACAATTCTGGAACGATATTTTAAACTAAACGTCTCCACAAAATACGGAACACCCAGAGCTCTTATACAGTATGTATTCAAACTAAATTCAACTTGCTCACAGCCACGAATGTGCACTTTTACTGCCAATGATCTCTCCCAAAATTAATTTTATAGTATAAACTAAAACTCAAANCACAGCCACGAATGTGCACTTTTACTGCCAATGATCTCTCCCAAAATTAATTTTATAGTATAAACTAAAACTCAAAAGTTTTTTTTAACGTTTCCCAAAGTCAAACCAGTAGGAATACTTATAATTTTCGATACTTTTTAAAAAGTTTGTTCCAAACAAAATTATTAATATGTTTCATTTTCCCATATCACTACCAAGACTATGTATGTAGCACTAAATGACAAGAAGCACCACGATTTCGTTCTATGGTTTCATAACTCATTTATCTATGAAGAACTTCTGTATCAATTATGAATTAAACTCAACCAGTCAAATAAATTAAATATATTAATTCAACCGTTTCATATATATTATTGATAAAGACGACAATATTCATACCAAGAAAGAGATCACTTAAAAATGATATATTTTTTTTCTGGAAATAATTTTAGCAAAATCTTTATAGGTTTTCATAAACGGTCCTAAAGTATAACGTTAATGATACAAAAATAGATTAAAGTGGTTAGAAAGTGCACATGTCGAACCGAATTCGGTTGAAATCAATTCAAAACGGTCAGTTAACTAAATATTACTAAACAATCAGAAGTGGTCCTTCTCCAATTATAAAGGACATATCCAGTTATAAACCCAATAAAACGAGACCCATAAAATATAAATAAACCACAGAAAACAGAACAAACCTTATCATTTACAATAACTAAGAAGTGTTACTCATGCTGAAATGAAAATAAGTGAACCTCAGTGGGTTAATATATATCAAAGTCGGCATAAAGACATGAAACTGGGTAACAGTGTATACATGTGCCTAGAACATGACCTGGCTGGATGGAAATGGATCAAAATGAATAAAAAGAATAAACGTTAAACCATTATACAACGAGAGATGAAATACTCGATTTATAAGTATTAAACCAATATAATATAGATGATTAAGATTTATCAGTTCGTAATACGACTCGGTACATAATCTTAAGTTAATAAAGATTCAGTTGTTTTATTTTTTCGCATATCAAATCAGTGCGGGTCTAAGACCGAGATGTTTGTAAGGATGACAGCAGATATAATAATTTAACCAACATTCCTTATAAAATAATATGAGGAATATTAGTAAAAAATACACTGCAGATTTTCTATGCGCTTCAAAAGTTAGATTTCCCAAAATAAAACTGGAACAAAGTTATTTAAAAATAAGTATATAAATTCAAGACGTCTACCATTTCTCCTCCTTTATTAGTGAATTGTGTTTTTAGGGAGCATTTGCAACAAGGATATTAACTATCATAGGAGAAGTTGTAAAAGAAAAAAAAAAAAGAAAAATACAGATTTGAAAAAAAAAGACAACAAAGACAAAATAAATTTAAAAAACTAGCTAGAATAAACAAACGAATATAAAATAAGTTNGAAGTTGTAAAAGAAAAAAAAAAAGAAAAATACAGATTGAAAAAAAAAGACAACAAAGACAAAATAAATTTAAAAAACTAGCTAGAATAAACAAACGAATATAAAATAAGTTCTATAAAAAAAGCACGAGGAAACATAGAAAATGAATTAAAATACTCAAAACATTAAATTGTTCCGCCACTCGTAAAAATGGGAGTACGCCACCCCATCCCACGTAGCATTACATTTTCTTAGATTTCCTTACGTTGAGAAAAACGTTTGGTTGTTTAAAACCAAGTTTGTTTGGCGCAGCCGAATCAATTGTGCGTGCAGGGGAAATTAAATACTTGGTTGCTGAAACCGAAATATTTTGTTGTTCACTGATGGTTGTCACAAACTTGAATATCTGGTTGGTACAACTGAAGCTTTGTATAGATCTACGCACATTGAACAGTTTCCGATATCATAAAAATGAAGATCACGGCCGTGTTTCGAACCCTGGACATCCGTTTCGGCCCGCTCTGCCTCAGCGAGCGCGGCTGACGTGACTACTGAAGTAACATATATTCTTTAAATATGTAATTTGTTATATAGGACATGCACGTAAATAAATGTTTCCAACCTTAGCAGCTTTACATTCTGGTTTCTTGGGCTTGTTTCGTTGGGATCATTTATACCATTATTAACCATCAATAAACGCACCAACAAACATTGTTTCTATCGTGTCACGTAAATTATAAACAAATATTCTTGAGACGTATTTTCGAATGAAGGCAATCAAATGACCCGATTACTCTACAGTTAACCAAATCAACGCCGTTACTGAATCAAGCTGATTTTGTTGACGCAAAAAATTATGTATATTAATAGACGTCAAATCGTTTCAGGTAATCGAACGCTTATTCACTTCAAACGAAATATTGATTTGATTCTACCTTGATATGTATGATATTTACGGTAACCCGACCGATCATTTTAACGTACTTGTAAAATAAAATCTCATATATAGATGATGTTGGATCAACCAAACAATTATTCGGCTTAAATATTTATTTTAATTGGTTTATTTGGTCAAAGGAACAAATGCTGATGTTTGGAGCAACAGCAGATTAGCTGATTAGACAAAATATTGTTGTTTGTAAACGAGTTCTTTTCGAGAAAATTTGCTTGGTTTCTGCATTAGTACAGAAAAAGGAAAAACAAGTAAAATAAAGTTGTCCGAACTCTTAAGAATGGTGATTAAAGTACAACAAAACCAACGAAAAGAGCATAAATGTAGGAATGGCAAGATTGGATTGAAGTAATTTTATATAAGTGACCGCAAGCAAACAGAACTATCATCTACAACAAAAGAGGCATAAAAAACTTTCTGTAACAGAAGTCCGTTGATGTGAAATTGAACAATCTGGCGAAATATATGCAAGTGGACTCAAGCAGTATGGACATTTATGAAAAATAAAACATAATAGCCAGAATATACATGTGTAAAATTTAATGTCTTTAACTGTACGAAAGCGGGCTACTAACACAAATTGTGTTATAGTGAAATGTAATCAAAAGTTTACAGAAAAAGGACCTAGGAGAATTACACAGTTCAAAATAAAACTAACTCAGAATATTCTGGTTATAAACCAGGGGCATACAAACATATTTTTACCGTTAATGCAGAAATGTTACTGCGAGTCAGGAAAAAACCTGAATTTATAAGAATAAATTACAAATAGGGGCTAATGTTTAATATGTTGAACAGAGCTAGAGTCCCTCATTATTTCCAGGCTTCTCCAAAACACGTACGCCAATTTTAATAACTTTAGTGCCATTAGTAGTAGTAGCATGTCTGGTGTAGAGCCTTGGAAATACACCAATATTTTCTCGCTTATCACTAATCGCAGGTAAATGTAGCGTATACGCTTTGTCTTTAAAATATTTCACGAAGGATGTGTCTTTGAAGTTAATTATAATTAAAGAGAGATTACTGTTCAGGCAAACTAGTGCTTTGAAAACGAAAGTTTGTATTTTTTAGTATTTTATCATGAAATTATAAAATGAGCTAAATTATTGCTACGTAAATGATAGCTTTCATCAAAAAGTGGGATGAGAAAGTTTTGCAACACGAACTACACGGTAGAGGTAATTACCCTTCCCATGAAAACAGTAACTCTTATTGCTAATTAACTTCAGGGCTATCCAGAACTCGAACACGTGCTTCATCTGCATATAAACTAATTTACGGGTGTGTCTTTTAAACAGCGGGACTGGTGGGGATATCAGGTTTAGCCTCTTCCAAAATACTCAATTCTCCGTCATAACTACATACGTATCTTCCACTGTTAAAAAATAGTGATGCAGCTCATCAACTCTCACACTCTTCGACAAGTACAATTTTTCTTTTCGTTTGTTCAGCACACTGAGCATGTTTTTAAATACACTTTTCACTTGGGGAATATATGGAAGTAACACGGTACCAGATATGGCAATGTTTGAGCACACGGGGTTGTTTGTCCACCTAAAACTACTCACGTTTTTGTTATTTTCAACTGACCGTGCAAAATTGGTTATGCCATCTCCTTGTTCATCTTTATCACGTATCTAACTATCCTTATGTCAGACGCCGATCGTTCTTCACAGTTTCATAAATTTCTTGAACATATTTATCACTTTTTTAAAATCACATGGCGAACCGGACGTCATTTTCTTCCACCTTCTCTTGACCTTCGCTAAATCGTTTGTGTAATTCAGACACGTGACATAGCATTATCACCGTACACAACTCAAAAGTATCATACACTCCGTCAGATATATTATTTTTAGTTTCACAAGAAATTTCAAGCTCACGCATTACTCGACTTCAACGCTATGATTTTGATAAGACAACACAACCCTTTTCTCTTTCACCAAAGCCCAAAGGCAAACAAAATCACACTGAAAGACGGACCGAGTTGAGTTGGGTTGAGAGATGTGGGAGGCTCTTAACAACGAGGTCTTGAGAGCCGATGACGGGTGAAATGAGGTGAGAATGGAGCAGCGCCGGAATGCAAAGGCGGGAGAAACGGCAGATATCGGGGAAAACTCGCCGACCAGCGGCATCGTCCGGCACGATTCGCATTTGCGAAAACCCGGGAATGACCCGGCCGGGGATTGAACCCGGTTAGCCCTGGGTGGGAGGCGATCAGTCTAACCGCTCAGCCACCGCGGCACTAAGACGGACCGAGGGTCGTTCACTTTGAAAGTAAGGACATCCATCCAAATTCCGCTACGTTCCCTTTCAGTGGTTCCCAGTCCAACTACGAAACCGTGGTTGGGGCAGCGGTTGAGCGCTCGCCTCCCACTAAGCGAATCTGGTTCGATTCCCGGCGGGATCGCTCCCCAAATTTTCGTACTTGGGAAATTTTGTCGGGCGATGCCACTGGTTGGTGGATTTTCTCGGAGATCTCCCGTTTCCCAATCCAAACCCTTTGCATTCCAACGCAGCTCCATTCTCACCTCGCTTCACCCTCATCATCTCTTAAAACATCGATGTTACGGGCTGCCCATACTTCTCCACTCTCCTCCACTCTGCAAGTCCCATTTCTTAAAAGCCAGACCTTGTACACCAGATACTGTAACAGTGAGAACGGATATTAACTTCAACAAGAAATTTACACTTGTGACTGGAAATCACTGATTCCATGGTGGAATTAAAGCCAGCCATGTTTTCACCATTCTTATACCGACGATCGCCGACAACCTCAAATAACAAATTCAACAGGAACTTTAGGTATGCGTACCGCACAAATCTCACATTTATTTCCGCCTCTTAGCTATTAACAAAACTTTCTATAATTTTCCATTTCTGGAGAAATACTTTTGTTTCATAAGTGTCCCTGTTAAATTAACTAGTGGCCTGTAGAAACGCTAATTACACAAATAATTCAACAGATAAGTTATGAAATTATGTGGATATTCACCAACGGGGTCTAAATATAATGTCCCTCGAGATTTTCGGTAACATGCACTGATGCAGAAAATCAGGAAAATATATGTGATTAATACCGTGTCCACGGTGTGGAAAATTAGCTTACCGTGATATTTGAGCTGACAGGATATTATTAATTGTGTTACCAGAGCTGCAAATTTTTTAAAAAAATTGCAGTGAGTGCGGAAACACCTCACATCGACGTTTTATATTAGGTTTTAACTGTCTCCATAAATTTTTGCATTTAAATGGTAAAGCGCAAAACAAGTATCGTCTGAAATAACAGTAGCTGGGAAAGAGTATTTTAGTTCTTAAAGCTGTTCAAGAGAGATATATTTTTTTTTCGAGAAACTGGCGATATTTTATGGATGATTAAAATTGCTAATCATAATTGAAAAATAACACTCATCACGGCATTTTAAACGGAAATACGGAAATTTGTATCTTAAAACGTTAACTTGTTTAAATTAAAAATAATGTAATGCCAAATTTAATTTCAGTTAATGTGTTTATTGAAATCATAATAGCCCCTTGTTGCAATTTCTTCAAAATCCGAGACTTGAATCATGTACAATAATTGTTTAACACCTTTAGCTTATTAGACTATAGATTTCAGGTCAAAATTTAAAATTGTAATACCGCCGAGCCGCATAACCAATTCACAACCAGTATCCTTCATGACATTCTAATATCATGAAGAATTATTTTCACCTCTATCGTAACGCATTATTTTAGTTCAATTTTGAGATTTGTACGAAAAAATACTATTTTTAATTCATTAAGCAGGTTTCATACACATTTGAAAAATCGTTTCCCTCTATTGTTACAATTTTTTTATTATTTTATATTACAGCGAAAAAGAAAATATTATATGCCAAACATTTAGAAAATTCTTTTAGACTCTAAAATGCCCTTAGTATCCGCGCGTGATATGTTATACAGTTTTGAAAACAAAAAGCGGAAGCTATTCACTAGGAAACGTAATTAACATGAGTGCGTTGAATAAGAAGATTTGGAGTAACGTCAAGTGACTGGGTGCATAGTTTAGACAAAACATGTTTATTATTTCAAAGGGTTAACTAGGTGCGGTATATAAAACACAACCAGGCACACGCTATTTGCGCTACGTCAAATAATGAGAATTTACTGACTTAAAACACGGAAGCAGAGGGGAAAAAGTGTTAGTACTGCGCCAACTGCAGTTCAGTCTCGAAACGAATAAAGAACTGTGTTTCTTTTACAGTAAAATTAACTGAAAGCTTTTAGACAGAATATTTTAGGATTTTATTTTGTATTCTCTGTAAAAATTTAAGAATGGTCTGCACATAAATTAATACTATAGAGGTTAATCGTACTCTATATTTATTTTGCATGCTGGTGTAAACAATATAAGACAAGATAATCCTTAAATAAAAGTTTTGACCAACTTTGTGAGCAAATATATTACTAGAATCGTGTGTCCCTGCCGAGATTTTTCTGACACTGTAAATGATTAAATTGTTGCATGTTGCCACCCTGCGTAGCTTTCTTTTTTTGCCACGTACGCTTGAGCGTGCGAAGGACAGCGTGTAAAAGGCACCACTGATAACCCGATTAGTGCGCGGAGAATTGCAAAGGTGTTCCGCCACGCGTGCCCCACGATGAGCCTGTTGGAACTTCTGTCCTTGAGAGGATTGAATGTCTGGGGTTATCGTTGCAAGAATGTTCTGGTCATCGTCCTCTTCTCTCTCGGTGCGACTCGGGGTACGGGGAACATTCTGGATCGAGTCAGCGGGTTTATATAAGCGAGGCAGGCCTCCGAGTTGACAGTCTGAACTCTGGACCATTGAGCGAAGGCGACGACAGTGACCAGCGGGAGTGAAGTCTGCGGACTGCGAGCATCGGTACAGTGGAGAGTGAAACTGACGGGTGGGACTATCGAACTGGACAGTTGGATTCAATATGAGTAAATCATAGTTGTGAATTAAGTGACTGTAACCAATATAAAGACCGTGATAAGGACTTTAATTATAACTCAGATTGACATTAAATATTACGTTCACCGAGAAAAAAAGTGTTAATAGTAGAGTTGGGTAGTTTAATGTTGTATACAATATTGGTAAGTATTTTATAGCATTACAAATAAGATAATTAGTTTTATTGTACTCTTCTCTCACGAACTCAAATATGCTCCTTCGCGGTTTGTATCAATATGTTACTGCGGCAAGATATTTTCATCAATGTGGCAAAACAAATCCTCTCAAAGTAGGCTAAAGCAATTACGTAGGACTGCCCTTTTAAAAGATTTTCAGTTTTGGCTTCCAAAATCTCGTTGCCTACAATTTACGTATTTGGAGATTATTTATGCCCCACGCCCTGTTCACATTAACTAAACTTTAATAATAAAACGGCATGTGTATCAGAAAATCTTTCATCAAGGCTGCAATCCACTGGAAGCAAAGAAAATGTTCTTGTCCCGTATTTACGAAAGTTGATGGAGTTTTGGGGGGTGTGGTGGGAGCAGGTAGGCAAATGACGGTCGAAATAAGATATATTTACGACGAAGCAGTCGGCAGAAGTTGGCCGGGAGCGGATATCACGTTCCCTTTTGCCGGCGAGCTCTATCAGAAGTTGCCGCGGACAGAACTGCAGCTCCTGCCTGGTACGGCGGTGTAACGAGGCTGCTCCACGCGATGTCCCCGTGGGGGGCGGGGGAGTGGGACCGTGCTAGGAGCTGCCGCCACTCGCCTGCTATCTTGTTACCGACCGTCTCAACCCCCCCCCCCNGGGGACAACATGAAGGGTGGCTCAAATTATGCTTCCGATCGGCCGGGAGCCTTACATGTTCCGTCTGACGCCAGCTCTCTCTCTCTGTCTCTCTCTCTCTCTCCCCGCCGTACAGGACGAATTGACGCCAATGGTAACATAGACGTGCAACCGGTAGCTACTGCACCACAAACATACGAGGGAAAGTAAAAAAGGAAGTTTCTTTTTCTTATTTTTTTCTTTAAGAGAATGGTTAAGGCTGGGCTTTACCTCTTTTGCATAAATTATTCCTTTTTCGCGTCATAATTTCGGATTCTTAGTAATTACTGACAATGTACGATTATGGAAAATTTACATTTTATGAATTGTTAAATTTTTTTAGGCGTAATTTTAATCGTGTGTCATCTGATTGTAAAAATTCGAGAACATATTTACATGCCATCAAAAAGTTTTTGCCTGTTTGTAAGCAGGAAATAACCCACAAGGAAAGTTATATATAAATAAATTGAAGATCTAGTAACTTATAAATTTTATATAGTCATACATTTCCAATAAAACCTCTGAAACTGAAATAATGACAGAAAAATGAAGAATTTCTGCGTTATAAGTGAAACCGAGCTTTAAAGATAAGTCAAGATACATAACGCCTTTTTATTTCAATTATATTCCTTTATTTTTCGACATAATCACAAAATTTCTTTAAGCATTTGTCACAGCGTAAAAGGAGGTTTTCAATTCCCCGACGGTGTAAAGTGGCGTCCTGTTCATTTCATAAGCCATTTCACCACTTCGTCTTTCACTTCAAAGTCGCTGGAAAATCGTCTGCCACCTAGATGATCTTCTTGCAAGGCGAGTCGAGTTGTTACACGATAATGTCAGGTCTCGTGTCGCCCGCACCACAAAGCCTTACTACACACCTGGCACTGAAAACGTGTTCCCGATCCACCGACCAGCCCGGACATGGCACCGTCGGACCTTCATCTGTCTGTTTAGCAAGACGAAGAAAAATGTACGGGGCAGACGAATTTCCGACGACGAAGAAGTGAACGACGAAGCGGTGAAATAGCTTAATGAGCAGCACGACACTTTCTATCGTCAGGGAATGGAAAAGCTTATTTGACGCTATGAAAAATGCTTAAAGAAATTTTGTGATCATGTAAAAAAAGAAAGGAATGGTGCCAAGACAAAGAGACGTTCTGTAACTCGGCCTATCTTTACCCGTTCGCATGCGAAAAAAAGGGAAACTTACTTTTTGACTTAACCTTGTATCTAAACACCTCGCGATTGAACACTGTAGTCTCCTTCATAGTAGGGTCGCTTAATATGAAAATGTGGACACACCGGATGAAAGCACCAAATTTTTTCCACGTACTACTAGTTAAGTACTTAGGTTTCAATTTTTGATAGGAACCAACTCCTCCGTTGGCCATCTTGGATTTTATGGCGGCCATTTTGAAATACAATTATGCACGATGAGATTTGGAGAATATTCCACTTTCCATTCTTGAGGGGTTTGAGCAGCAGGGTCACTGGGTAATCCAAAAAACCAAGTACCGATTCTCAAGTATACCAATCGACCAAGCACATGAGCAAAATAATAAGGTCGTCAAGGGTTCAGGAGGTGCTGTTGGTCTGACAGAAAATCCTTCAGCCTTCAGAAAATGGATGGTCTCAGGGCCTGAACAAGCTAGGTTATTGAAGGAGTTTCAAGATAACTTCATCCCTAATCACGGCAACAGTTATCATCATCATGAAGAGGGATTTGCCACACAGAAAACATTTAAGGAACAATCATTGAGTCTATATACAGTCCTAAAAGACTTTGGAAATCCCTTTATGGATGACAATGACGAGCTATTGACTCTTGGTACACGAAATGTTTTAGATGAAAGTGTAGTAAATACGGTGCAGACAATTAAGAGTGTAGGCCAGAATCAGTATGACAAGTATTGCAAATCAGTTATCAGTGATTGTACTAGCTCTATTCATGAACCAAAAGAAAAAAATTAACTTCCTTTATTCAGAACTACTATCCAAAAGATAAAAAAAAAATAAAAGAAACATATTATTACTCAAGACTGATTTTTCTCTGTTCTCTCAACTGTACATAGTGATGTAGCATAGGAAGAGTGACATGACTACATTATTCAGCCATGAGAATCATAATTTCCCCCCTTCACTATCTGACGATGGAAGTCTGCGCTTCGGAAAGAAGTCAGCTCTTATGAACATTCTGAACAAGGATTCCCCAAATGATCCTCTAGAATATGCTGATGTGAAACTTCTCGATGGAGCCGCTGTTCTGCACATCCTCCCCCAACTACCAACATTGCCACATTTGATGATTATGCTGGTCACACATTCATTCCACACATAAATAAACGATTAGAAAGCTGCAAACGAGTTGATGTAGTGTGGGACAAATACATTCCGACAAGCCTCAAAGAAGCCACTAGAGAAAAGCAAGGTAAGGGTGTTAGGAGGAAGTATGAAGTAAGTAACAAGCTCCCAATTAAATGGGCCGATTTCTTGAAAGACTCCACCAACAAACAGGAACGTTTTGCATTCCTTTCAAACAAATTGGGAAATGTTGAATGTGCTGAAAGCAAGGTAATTGTCGTCACACGTGATGCCGACGTTATTCTCCGAGGAACCGATAGGCCCATGCCATCATGTGACCATGAGGAAGCGGACACCAGACTGATTATCCACTTATAAGACGCACTTTTGAATGGCTGTAGTAACTGTATGGTGCGTACTGTTGACACGGACGTAGTGGTGATTCTCATTGGCAAGTTCCATCACCCGATGACCTTGTGTGCAGATTTAAAGATTTGTGTGGCTTTTGGTACAGGCAAAATATTTACTTATATTAACATTAATGCTATCTGCGAGAAGCTGGCTGTAGAGAAATCCTTGGCCCTCCCTTTATTCCACAGTTTCACAAGATGTGATACATCATCATTTTTTGGACGAGGCAAGAAATCTACGTGGGAGGCGTGGAATTGTTATCCTCAAGTGACACATGCCTTTACCTACATTGCACTCCACCCTTACACAGAGCTTGATATTGATAATGAAAATTTTAAACTACTAGAACGGTACACCATGATATTGTATGATAAGAACTGTGAATTAGACAATTACAATGAATCAGGAAGGAACTGTTTTGTCAGAACAGTAAGTCAATACGAAGGATGCACTACTCCAACACTTAAAGCGGGCTCCATATCAGGGAGGAGTATGGTGTACCAGTGAGCACAGTCAACAGCATGCTTCTAATCCAGAAGGCTGGGGCTGGACTCAGCAAGTAGACAGTGCATCATGGTTTCCTGTATGGAGCATATTACCTATTGTTTCAAAGGCATGTACTGAGTTGGTTAAATGTAATTGTAACACTCAAAGAGGGTGTACTGGTAGGTGTGCTTGCAAAACTGCTCGTTGGAATTGTACCGAACTGTGCAAATGTCAATGTTTGAATGCGACATAAGCAATCCTTCATATAATTCAACATCTTTTATATACTATTTCACAACACGATTCATTTTATTTTAATTGTATAATTATTTATTTTATACGGTTTTTCATGTATTATTTGAATTGGTGAATAGTTTGTAAATGGCAGCATATCATTAGTAATATGTGTAGTGAATAACTTAAAATTCTTTACGATTGTATAAATTTGTTAATTTTCAGTTTATAAGTGATTCAATATATAGTCTGATACATCAATAAGTTGTGTAGTTGTATTACCTGACCCCAAATATGTATACTTAGACACCAAGTTTGTGGTCCTAAGTGTTTTAGAAGCCGAGATATTGATAATATACCTATATTTCAAAATGGCCGCCATAAAATTCAAGATGGCCGACTGAGGAGTTGGTTCCATCAAAAATTGAAGCCTAAGTACCTAACTATTACCTGGAAAAAATTTGGTGCGTTTATCCGGTGTGTCCACATAAACGAGAAATTCGACGTTAAGGGACTCCATTATCAGTGTGACACGCATTGAGTTGCCGGGCTTGGGAGTGGTAGGAGGAATGGACAGTTTGACACTTTCGTCTGTATCACAATATCCACATTTTCATGGCACCGACAAACCAAGAAGAATAGCAACATACTTTCTCTTACTTCGCACCGTTTCCTCAGTTACGCTGATATATCTGTTGTCATGAGTGGTTTTACTGTTCGTTTTAACTCTTATTACTTACAGCAGGTGGTTAGAAAATTCTTCAGTTTGCATGACACACTTGTTTCTTTGTGTAAGGTTCAGAAGCGTGGGAGCGATAAGGAATCAGGCATATGCGTGCACAGCATTAGGCAATAGGAAGTGCAAATTGCCAAAATAAAAATCCACATTTACAAGATAAAAAAAAAACCATATTAATTAAAAATTGTCTATGCTACTTCAAATATATTTTTAATTTAGTGGTCGTTCCAAACACTCAGACGGTCTATTGATATCAAATTGCCAAGATAATTTGTTTATCTTCCTTATGATATGATGCGATGGGGGTGCCGCTTAACCCCTTGCACTCCCCTCCTCCAAGGACGCCTTTGTTAAGGAGTGCAGTGCGTGCTGCGCACATCATGTCCACCACCACGCTACGTGCAAAGTTCTGAACTGTCGTGCAGTGTTCTCGACATGTTGCGGATATCTATGGGACTTCGAACTGTGACCTTATCATTATGTCGGCGGAAAGCAGGCATCAAGGTTCAGTACAGGCCTATAGTTGTTTCGCTCGTGTTCGGGCAGTACTTGTTAAGCTACGGCATCCCCACAAAGAAGTTTTAAACGATGTTGGAAGGCTCTGAAACTATATTTATAGCGTGTGCGGTGTCCAGAATGTACCATTCCGTCTTCAGCTGGAGTATGTTTTCTTTTCGTAGGTGAACATACTGAGGACACTTTTAATAATTTCGTCAAGAAACGCGTTGTTTAGAGATGCCACAGTGCAACTCAAGCGCTAAGTAGACGACCGTCTTATGGGTTTCGCATACTAAGTCTACAGCTACAGAGTTTAAATGGGGAAACACTGTCAAAGTAATTCCGTCTTCAGCTGGAGTATGTTTTCTTTTCGTAGGTGAACATATTGAGGACACTTTTAATAATTTCGTCAAGAAACGCGTTGTTTAGAGATGCAACAGTGCAACTCAAGCGCTAAGTAGACGACCGTCTTATGGGTTTCGCATACTAAGTCTACAGCTACAGAGTTTAAATGGGGAATCACTGTCAAAGTAATTCCGTTTTCAGCTGGAGTATGTTTTCTTTTCGTAGGTGAACATATTGAGGACACTTTTAATAATTTCGTCAAGAAACGCGTTGTTTAGAGATGCAACAGTGCAACTCAAGCGCTAAGTAGACGACCGTCTTATGGGTTTTGCATATTAAGTCTACAGCTACAGAGTTTGAATGGGGAATCACTGTCAAAGTAATTCCGTCTCAATGAATCAATTTTAATTATAACCTTTTAAACAAATATATTCTGCGTGACATTTCTTAATCAATACTGTTACGTTATAACGTGTTACCAATTTTAAGGTTAAATATTTTTAAATAAAATATAACATTAAAGTTTACGTTTGACAAAAGTTAGATATGACTGAACAACATTTATTGGAAATTTCTTAACGTTGCAGTATTCTCTGAAAAAGATGAGCTTAATATATACATTTTTTGAAATTAATGCACTGGGAAGAAAATCGGAAATCTTTTAGCATCGATTCCCCATTTAAAATCCGTGGCCTCAAGCTTGGTAGGCAGAGTCCTTAAAGCCTGGTCGACAACGAAGTCGTTAGAGACGGGGCAAGTTGCTCAGAGAAGCAGGAAGAACCGAAGAAGGAATCGGCCATGACAAGTGTCAAGGAGCCATCCTAGCGTTCGCCTGAAGTGA